>CAUYPK010100949.1:0-24574 GCA_963574355.1 Loris lydekkerianus | reverse complement strand
AAAGCTTTGTCTTCAATGTCAGAAATCCTTTCTTCTGCTTGCTCCATTCTGTTACTGAGGGATTCTACTGTGTTTCTCAGATCTTTGAGGGATGCAACTTCTTGTCTCAATGATTCAAAATCTTTGGTCATTTGGTCTTTGACTCCCTTGAATTCTTGAGATAACCTTTGGAATTCTAATTCGATCTTATTTTCTGTCCAGATCCTGAATTCAGTTTCTGACATCTCAGCTATTTGTTTGTACATGGGGTCTTGTGCTGTTTCTGCCCCATTGATCCTTGGGGGAGTTGACCTACTCTGATTATTCATAATTCCAGAGTTTTTCTGTTGATTTTGCCTCATGATAGTTTTTCACTGTTGCCTGTGGCTGTCCTCAGATTTGGGGAGGTGTCTCTCCAAGATTAGACCCAAGCAGGATCACTCTATTGTTGGTGGATCTGTGTAGGGAGTGACCCTGAGTACTTCCTCTGGGGCTGCTCTAGCTAGGGAGTTCTTGTTGTGGAAGGAGCTCCGGTGTGTCACACACCTGGATCCAGCAACAGGGCTGGGGGTGGTGCCCACTGTTGTGGGAGTGCCTGGCGCCCAGTGACTTTGGCACAGAGAGCTCAAAGCTCCAGCAGTCTCTGGCCAGCAGAAGGTTCTGTGCAGAGGCAGGGAGGGCTCCAGAGGGCATACAGCTACCAGAGTCCCTGGCCAGATGAACGGGCTAGTGTGGAGGCTGGGAGGACACAGAAGGGAGGATGCAGGGTTGTGTGGCTCTCACAGTTCCTGGTCAGGGAATGTGGAGGCCCAGTGTGTGCAGGTCACTTGTCGCGGTCGCTGAAGAGCTCTCATGGAGGTCTGGGCAGTGCGAAGCCCAGGAGTTTGAGGTTGCTATGAGCTGTGACCTCACGGTACTCTACCCAGGGCAACAGCCCAAGGCTCCAGTGTGCCAAAACCTTCTCACTCTGCCCCTGAGTATTAAGGCTGTAAGGCAGCTCAGTCCCTGCCTTTAGGCTGCTCAGTCACTAGTTTACTTTGTCCCACCCGATCCTTGCTCTGAGTCCCTGATGGCGGAGCTTGTTGGAGCAGTTCTTTTACAATGGCTTACTTTGCCCAGCTCAGTGGTTCATTCTGGGGCCCCAGACAATACCCAATGTTCTCCACACTCATGCTCAAGCTCTACCCAAGGCATCTCAACTGAGTTCAAAGTCAAAGAACACCAAAACTGTTTACAGGTAAGGCCTTTCAGGTTTGCAGTCTCACTGCTGCTTGTACTCATGGTTGCCAGTATGATTAGGTTGATCGAACACATGCAGCCACTTGCCAGTTTTCTACTGTTTTTGTCCTCCTCCTGGGGTCCAGAAGTCCCTGGCAGGCTCCCTGTATCCTCAAAGGGATGATCATAGGCAGATCCTACTGGCCAGAGATGCCTGGAGTCTTGTCTCCCCAGACTCGCTGTGCCCAGTTACAGGGAAGCTGTTACTCGGCCTCCATCTTTAATCCAATCTTCTAACTTTTGAATTTATTGATCTGTTGTATAATTCTTTTGTTTTCAATTTCATTGAATTCTGCTCTAATTTGGTTATTTATTTTCTTCTACTTGGTTTGGGGTTGGAATGTTCTTCCTTTTTCAGTTGCTTGATATGTCCATTCAGTTGTTAACTTCCTCTGTTTCTGTTTTTTACAACAAATCTTCATAACAATCTTACATTAGATTTTTGGATTTGATTTCCTGGCTTGGTAAGTTATAATTACTGCTGGGGGGCCCTATCAAGCTTTACCATTCATTCAGCAGATGGTTTCTGTGGGAAACCAGTTTGTTTTTTTTTTTAGGTAGTCACTGGGCTCCAGTTAGGGAATATCAGGATTCTGCCTGTAATATTTCTGTAACTTCTCTAGAACGGTGGGCAGCCCAACTGCAGAAGGATAAAACACAGGCCCGCCTTTGTGCCTTGGCCATCCATACTCATGTAAGTAGATAACATCAGTGTGTACTAGGCTAGCAGCTATCCCTTCTCCCACAATACGGAATGTTTCACTGATAAGTGAATATAAGCAGCGTTCAAGGATCTCATCCCAGCTCATGATACATGGTTCAGTGTGGTAGGTTTCTCTGTATTGTGACAGAAGTTTGGAAATCCAGGGAACAAGTTCTCAAATCCTACATAATAGGTTGTCATATTGATACTGTCCCTTACTCATCTTCTGGACAAATTGTCCTAATTCCCAGAGCATATCAGGAATTGGCCAATATTGATGGTTGCCTCTCTTTCGGGCAGGAGTTTCTGGGGGCAACATAAGTCCAGTAAGATCTTGTCCCTTTTGGATGTGAGATTTCCAACCCACATCCAACTCACAGCACAACCCCCACTTGGGGGTCCTTTCCTGATATGTAAATACATTTTTGCTATGAGTCAGATAAGAGTTGTCAACCCTGTTTCTTCTATCTACCTTTCCATTTTTTTAAATAGGTGATTTATGTGTCTGCCTACCTTTTAATGTAGTAAGTCCTGAGTTAAATCTGAATTCCTTTACAGGCATAATAGCACTCCTATTCTAGCTACCTATGCTAGCTAAATATTTCTCTTATGCCTCTTTAGCTCCAGGCAGGATAAACCCTAGGGTGAGAGAAGAATAATTCACAGAAGTGTAACTTTCTACATTTCTGGTGGTAGGGGTAATGGCCAGGATCTATGGATTGTAGAAAACTTCACTATTTGATAAAAATCATACTAGACATAACAGGATGGGGACTAAGCATAACTGTACTGAAGGGAGTGGTTTCTATCTAATTATCTACTTGATATGCTAGCCTGTTGGCAGGAAGAGAGTTTGTGGACCCAATAAAAATGATCGGTGTTTCTTTTTGATGCATCTTTAAAAAGAATTGTTTCCTTCCTTGAGGGAAGGGCTCAGTGGTAGGTAGCCTCAAAGAACTGGAAAGTATTTCCTGTTACACTGATGAATGTGCCTCAGCATAGGAATACATATTTTGAGATGTTATTTCCTCTTTTACTGAAATAAACTGTAATCAAAAGCTGGTCTTATTTTCAGGAAATCTTACCCCCACATTAGGTCTGGGGCCTTTAAACCATGACCCAGGTGTCTGGTTGAGTTTCTGCCTAATAGAGAAGTAAGAGAGCTGGAAAACAGCGTCCTTGAGCTCTGACCTTGTGACTGTGGAAGAATGTAAAAATATTCACAAGTGAGTAAAGATCTGGAGAACAGTTCTAGCTAATTTCTTAATTACTTCCCAGAATGTAAGAGGGGCAGGGAACATCTCTTTATTACCTGGAAAGCTATGAAATCTGGACATGAGCTGAAAGTTTTTTGGATCAATTTCAGGCTCAAGCTTTTCTTTTTCTCTATTTTTATGAATATTTAATTAAAATTATTAATATTTAATATTTAATAAAAATAATAACTATACATTTATATATACAGTACAGTTTGATGACTTGATATACAACATGGAATGCTTATCCCAAACTGATTAACACTTATTTTTTTGTGGTAAGACACTTACAATTTACGTTCAAGCTTTTCTAAGTGAATTACCCTCTCTAAGCATAATTAGAGTAGGATTGGTCCTTCCCCTCACAACTTTCAGTTATTAAAGCTGATCAAGGAAGGAGAGGAGGTAAAGTTGAAGGCAGGTGGTCAGGTATGGTACCCCAGGGAGTAAAGCCAGAGAGGGCTGGAAAAAAACTCTGATCTCAGACAGCAGGATTGGTTCTTTGAAAACTGTGGGCAACATCTTTTGGTCTAGAGTTTAACTTTTTTTCTTTTATGTCACATTGCCTTCACATTTTCTTTATATTTTTTCATTTTTCTCTCTTTTTCCTCTCTTTCCTTCTTTTGCTTTCTTTCATTAAATTTATGGAACTATCTATATCTAGATAAGGGTATCATTTAATTGGAATTTCCTTAGTAGATAATAATAGCATTCAGCAGGTAGAAACTGCCACACTTAACATACCCAGACTTGGAAAGAGTTTAGGAAGCACTCACAGATACTTATTACAATGAATTGCAGCATCATTCTGACAGCCCCCCTCTGTCAGCAGCAGGAAGGCCCTGTGAGAACTGGGGGCTCTACCTTTTCACATTCCATGTGCTAATGTGGGAACGGTATACAGACTGATTAGTTGTGATCATCTATTTCTCTGTCATCAGGGTGGTGACTTGAGTAGTCCCTATATCAGTCCCTATATGTTCAGGATGAAATGCTTCCTAGGCAACTTGTTTCCAGGGAGTAGGGAATTTCAGCCGCCTTGCTTAGGAAGGTTGCATCATCATGTGTGTATACTCGGTATAATGAAACCAGAGTCCCAGGGATTGGGGACTGCAGGGGCTGCTGGATGCTGGAGCAGGATGCTGTGGTCTAGCAGTGGCTCAGGTTTCAAGATGGCACAGCGCAGTACTACGTGAACCACTAGGAGCCAGCGTAAAACATGGGCTCCTTTTCTGGAACAGTGCACTGGTGTAAACTCCAGGCAAGATGGCTCCCTTTGCTGGGTGCAGGGCCTGTAAATACTGCAGGATTTTCCAATAGCAAAAACTGCAGGTGTCCATAGCAGTACTATGGGGGTGGGGTGGGTGGAGGCATTCCCACCTTGTTCTGAATTGCAACTGGGATATGGGGTAATACAGGCAATGTGTTCTTTTGCCTTCTCTGTAAGATCATCTTAATTTCTGTGCTGGACAGGGTTACTGCCATTCTCCTTTATGACTCTGGTCAAAATGTAGTTGTTAGTCACGGTCTGGCACTTTTTTTTTTTTTTTTCTGTGGGAGGTATAATCATTAGACACTTCTAGTTCATTATTCTGCTGTTATTTTTTATTATTACAAATGACAGTTTTGAGAATGTAGAGAAGTTGATCTTAATTTCATTAGATTTTACTAATTTTGGTTAGTCTGAGATTGAGGCCAAATTTTCTTCACTTGCAAATTAGAATTCTTAATCCTAAAGTGCGTCATTACAGGAAGATTTTTAGAAATTTATGAACTAGGGGACCAATGAACTTTCAGTAATTCACGCATATAAAATCCATATCAAGTCAGTTGCTAAGGTTCAGTTATGTGTGACCATAAAAGCAACTTTAATTTTTATATTTATAGTCGGTTATATCTTAGTAAACAAGCTTCACAAGGCATTTTGTTTGTTACAGTTAGAAAGGGGCATCAGGTCCTGTGATTTACAAAGGGAATAATAAGTTCTCATGTGGGTGGTGCCTGTGGCTCAGTGAGTAGGGCGCAGGCCCCATATACCAAGGGTGGTGGGTTCGAACCCAGCCCCTGCCAAACTACCACAAAAGAATAGCCGGGCATTGTGGCAGGCACCTGTAATCCCAGCTGCTTGGGAGGCTAAGGCAAGAGAATTGCCTAAGCCCAGGAGTTGGAGGTTGTTGTGAGCTGTGATGCCACAGCACTCAAAGGTGAGAAAGTGAGACTTTGTCGCTAAAAAAAAAAAAACAAAACAAAACAAAAGAAGTTCTCATGTTGGAAGATATATGGTGAGATGTATTCCCCTGGGAGCTGTCAACTGGATGTGAACTAGAAAGGTGGACCTTTTATTTCCAGGATCAGAGAGATAAGCAGATGCATTTTGTCCCTGAGCTATCTATCCATAAGTAAAGAGTAGCAGCTATCAGTGGCAGTGCAGGTCTGCCTAGCCGTCTGTTTCCAGTCCTGATTATATTCTGTATAATTATGGACTACATCTTACCCAGTAATGTGGACACACGTGAACTCCATAAACATGAAATGTTTTGGTGAGATTGAAAAGCAACACTACTTAACAAGGCTGGGCTTGCACAGAATCAGGCAGAGGTCGATGCTCTGAATTAAGATAGCAGTTATGAATCATTCCTGTCACGTGTTTTTTTCCAAATAAGTGAGCAACCTAGTTCCAAAATGTTATCTACAGAGTCTGTTTTGTCTATCTCTAGTATTATCTCACTATGGTGCCCCTAGTGAGGATTAAAGTATTGATGGGTATTCGGGAAAGCCAAGCCCAGACTACTGCCAGTGAGGGGTAAGGAAAATGAAGACAGGGTATGTTGTGTGTTATCACCAAACTACTATTTCTCAAGATGCTAGAAAGAGAGCCAGTAGGCTGCTCGCTGTGCCTGCTTGTCAGGTAGTCAGGACTTGAGAGCACACACACAAAAATACTAAATAAATAAATAAATAAATAAATAAAAATAAGTAAATAAAAGACTGCAGCTGGGAGTAGTCTTTGGAAGAGTAAATCCTCTCTTGTTTCCTATTGGTCAACATTTATCCCCTCCCAGAAAGTTCCTGACCTTCCTGTGGAATCAGAAAGCCACATCCTAAAACTCCTTGTGTAATATCTCATTCAAGTCCAGTGTGGTCTCCATGAGAGGCAAGAGGAGGCAGTTAAGGGAAATCTGACACTGTAAATAGGTGTATCTCTCAACACGCTGCCATGCACGAGTCGAGGTATCTGAATTCCCCAGATCTCAGGGACCTCAACAACTTTGCGTCCATTTGTCCTAGGCTGTTTTTTGACTGACCTAGGAATGTGTTAGTTATACGTACGTAGTTTCTTCTGAGACATGAGACAGTGTCAGTTGTTTCTTAGGCATAAACATGCAATGTTTGCACATTGGCTTAAATGTAAATACAAATATATATACATATATAAATAAATAAGCAATAGATTTCTTGTTTTAATATTCAGCTTCCTGATGTGCAGTGTCGAGGAAGGCTTGTTACCACCTGGAAGGGATGAGCATCTTGGCAGCTTCTTGAGCCCCTTAACACCACCCTGACAGTGGTGGGGAGCTGGAATGTCTCCTCACATCCAGGCCAACCTGCAAATGTAGACTTTCAACTCAGCCTTCTCTAGACATACTGGATGTGTGGTTCTAGTTTTTTCTGTGGTTTTGGGTGGAGTAGAGCAGTTATTGAATAAATAATTTTTGTCCTGCTAGCCTGCCTCTTTCCTGGTCCTATCACTATAGAGCTGAGCTCAGGCTTTCACTGGGGCTCTGTGGTGTGTGCACGCAAGTGTGTTTGCAAATACAGGCATCCTTGTTGTTTGATATCCAATTCCTGCACTTAGCTTGTTTTTCATGTGATTTTTTTTTTTTTTTTTTTCTTTTTGAGACAGTCTTACTATGTCACTCTCAGTAGAGTACAGTGGTGTCACAGCTCACAGAAACCTCAAACTCTTGTACTTAAATGATTCTCTTGCCTCAGCCTCCCAAGTAGCTGGGACTACAGGTGCCTGCCACGACACCCAGCTATTTTTTGTTAGTTTAGCTGGGGCTGGGTTTGAACCCGCCACCCTCAGTATATGGGGCTGGTGCCCTACATAGTGAGCCACAGGCGCCGCCCCCATATAGTTTTACCAGTGTAGCATCTTAGGTGATCTTCAATATGTTGCTTAGGTAGGATATTGTGAATTTCACCTTTTGTGTATCTGTTTTTTTGAGTTTTTTTTCCTGAGGCATAATTGGGCTAGCTGGAAAACTACTTGATCCTTTTAGGTCTTGTTTCTAAGATTTGTTAGGTAGAATCAGAGCTGTGTTTATTCCACACCTATTTTTTTTTCCCCCTTCTACTGAGGCCAGATCTTTCTGAGTACTCTACTCACTGTTCTGTGAATTAGAGGTTTTTTTGTGTGCCTTTAGGAATGTTCCTCTAACCCTTTGGGTACTTCTTTCCAGGATTTTGGTTATTTCCTCACATTTACAGCTCATTACTCTGCTAGTTATCCAGGGTGACTGCCACAGATCACGGTGGTTGTATTCCTAGGTAGCTCTGTTCTCAGCTATGAATTCTGGCCTCTTTGGTCTCTTTGGTTCTCAGCTTTGTTTCTTCAATTCAAGGAAACTATGGGGCCCCATCTGGATTTTCTCTCTTTGTGCCATGGCCTAGAAAGTCACTGGAGATCGTGAGCACGTGCCGTCCTGGAGCTCATCTTTGTTTCCTGTCTCCCAGAGATCACTGTCTTTTGCAGCTTGATATCCATTATCTTTAAAACTATTGTCTCCTTATTTTGCTTATTTTTAAAAAATTTGGTTTTAGGAAGAAAACCCCTATGAATATCGATAAGGTTGTTAATAGAGAACTTGAGTTTGGGGAGTCAAATGTAGGTGGGAAAATTAGCTTTACCCTTTTCTGAGTGATCTTGAACAATGTACTCATGTTTTAGGCTGCAGTTTTTGTCCATGAATCATCGTATCTTTTCTGTATAGTGAACATTGAAAGATATGATTTGGAAGAAAGCCTCACATCTCACAAATGCTAAATTAGCAATACTTATTGTCACTTTAGTGCTTCTCTGACTTTTTTTTTTTTTTTTTGGTTAAAATACTTGGAACAGGTAGTGCCTGATATGTTTGACAGTATCCACTATAAACAGCAGCTACACCTAGGGGTAGCTAGTATTCTGTGGAGTTTGCTTTGATACTCACTGGTCTAGAGGGCATACAGAAGAAATAGTGGCTCCCAGAACAGGTCGCAGAGCCTGAGGAAACCAGCTCTATCTGAAGAATGTACTGCGCACCACAAAAATGCTGGCTAGAAGCATTCTAGTTTCATTTGCAAGGTAGACTCAAACACCTGTTAGAGATTTACTACCATGGCACACCGAGGAAGCCAGAGAGAACTGAGTCCTATGTTGGCATAGCCTGGGAGCAAACAATGATCAGAGCTTATTATTCGCAACAAATACCCATATCAAACCTTGGGCTTGTATGGCCAGTGACAATGATTACTTAGGCAATTAGTGTGTGTTTGGACATTATGGGCTTACAGAAGAAAAATCATCCTCCTACTTAAACTTCAGGAGAGAATTATACCATATGCAAAAGTTAAATTGAATAAATCCATTATCAAACAGACCTAGCATGAAGATATAGACCTAGGTTTTGTAAATATTAAAACCGATCACAGCTTTGCACTCCTGTAATTGAGATACACAGAGACCTTCTTTTCTGTGACGTTGAACCCTGGAAAGTTTTGCTTGTTTCATTGACTTAAAGGCAAGAGTCCTTAACCTTCACTGAACCCAGATAATGTAGAAAAACGCAATTAAGCCACAGAGTAATTATTTCAAGTACAATCACTGCTCCTAGGCAATAGTCTCTGGAGAGAAACTTACAGAAGATTGCTTCTAAAAATATCCTTCTAAATGTAAACCTTTGTAGAAGAAATACTACATATTAGTAGTAAAAGATAACAGTGAGTTTTCTTTTTACTGAAAAGCTATTACTTTGAATTATGAATACTACATATATTTTTATGTATACCATTATGTATTGCTGTTCTGCAGAAGAATACACCATTATGATCCATAATGCCAAAATAACTAGTGGAATTTTATTAACAAAATAAAATGATCCCAGAAGCACACTGTTTGGAAAATAATATTTGAGCAGGATATTTAGCAGAATTCTTTCAAAGTGAGTACTGATTACAGCCATTAAAATTTTTAATAATAGCCACAAATTATGGGTCATGATTATCATGCCTAGATAAGACCTTGTCACCTGAAAGATATTTCATATTTTGATCTCATAATAACCTTTTTAGAAAAAAAAATTATGAATTGCATCACACTGATAAAAAATGAGGCTTGTGGAAATGTAATAAGTTGTCTATATGCACATGCTGATGAAACAAGCATTTAGCAATATTTTAATTTTGTTTATATGTAATTAGTTTTACATTTTACTGCTAAATAATTAATGCAAACAAATCAGGATATTTCTTTAGTAATTGTATTGATCTGATTTTAAACATCTTCTCTTGTGAGCATAATAACTTCATCTTTTACTTGTGGTCAAACGGAAATTGACAGATTTTCCATGATATTTGCTTCCTGGCCAGAGCAATGGGTTGAAGTCACTACTAACCCAAGTTCAGTTAATCATGCCCTTCTCTGGAAAATTTACCTCTGTCATGATGTGCCAAAATTTGAGTCAAGTAGCTGTTGATGTCATCTCCCTGACTGACAGAAGAGATCTCTTAGCAGTAAAAGAAAATTAAGCCAACATGCAAATGAATGCAGAGAAGAACATGAAAAGAATATTCATAGAATGGTACCAAGGCCTAAAAACCGCACGATTGCTTTAGGCTGTGTCTTTCCAAGAATCAAATTTTGCTGTTTCCATAATCAAATTATTAAATACTAGACACAGTTTTATATTGAGGCATAATATTGTGTAAAGATTTAAAACGTATATTTTACATTCCTAATTTTCCTAGCTTGTTTGAGGAATGATTCCTTTCTTCATGAATAATGACTTCTTATATCTCCTTTTTCACGTATGAAGTTGATATATGTATTCTAGACTTTCTACTCAGAGGTCAAAGTAGGTAATTTTAAAGCTACTTCAAAACAAAAGGAGAGACAATAATAAAGGGTTATTAATACAGGTGCAGACTGAACCACATCGTTCTTCTCCATTAGAGAATCATTATAGTGGTGTATACAAGGTGTATGCAAAGACATGATGGAAGAAAACATCAGACTTAGCTACTGTATATTTGAGAAAGTCAAGAGTAGAAAAGACGACAAGTTGACTTATTTTTTAATATCTTAGACTTTGACATTCAGAGTGAAACATCTCATTTTCTATGTTTTTTATACCTTGCTTTTTAAAAAACAAAGTATAAATATTTATTTCTTCTGCCTCCCCAAGGAAAAACACAAAGTCCTAACCAGTCTCAGTGTTTAACTAAAATCCAGGAATCCAGGTAATGTGACAGTATCTACATGAAATCTGGATATAATTTCCATTGACCACGATGCCAACCATCCCCCTTCTCCACTAAATAGTCAAAAGTGAAGCAGATGCAAGACAACCTTGGGTTTATTTTTAAAAGTTTATTGACTACCTTTGATGAAAGAATATCTGAATGATATAATGTCAAAGGTTGATGCAATTGTCTCTTTCCTTTGAATTTTTCCATATAAGTAAAATACGAAATTTTAAAAATTATGAAATCAAGATTTAAAAAATATATTGTATAATTTGTTATCATTTCACTATGTCATTGAAGGCCATAAGTATTTTTTATTATAAGACTTTCTTCTTCTTTTAAACCTTTGAGTGAGTCATATAGTCCTCATTTCCCATTTTCCTATTTTAAAGTATAGTAGTTGCATAAGACTGTTAGTGTGATACAGAAAAACACATTTAAGAGAAATCAAGAATTAGGACATATATGTACTGCTAATTAATACTTTCAGTGCTATTACTAGAGGTGGTAAATAGGAAAAATACATATTTAGAAATAATAGTATGATCTTAATTACTTTAGATCAAGAAATGAAGAGTAAATTATATATGACAAAAACTTAACATGTTCTGTTATCTAATATTCATATCATTTGTGTCATTTCATTAATTCGTTAAAGATGCAAAACTGATATTTGCAGATACTTCTTTTTTTCTCTTAGTAACATACAATTTCAAAGAGGTCTGAATCTATCTAAAAATATGCTTTTAATTAACACATTCATTCATTTATTCTTTTATGTTTTCCTTTATTTAAGAGATATTAAGTTTCTTTAGGCATCAAATACTATTTTAGGTTGAATCAATATATGTAAGATTTTATATTGAATGAAAGTTTTTGAATACACAGCACTTGAGTTTTTTAAATTTCCAAGACTTTTAGTATTTGACTAAAAATGACACATAGAATTTATTTTTATTGTTCCTAATGATAACAGGAAACATTTTTCTTGCCTTAAAAAATATAAAAACCTCAAATTGTTTCAGCATGCTAACATATTTATAATATGTATAGTTGATCTCAAGGGGAAAAATCCTATAGGAAAAATATGGCTTTAGTCAGTTTAAAACAGAATCTATAATCAATTTTCTTGTCAATGTTCTATATATTTTTAGGAAGGTACCATTTTGTGGCTTTTTATATATGAGAAACAGAAAGGATTCTGAATCAGAATAGGTGGAAAATTGCATGTATTAATACTCTAATCCACACGGTTGCTTGTGTCAGCTCAGTTCAAGATGAAGTTGATCAGTAATCCTGGGTATTCATATAGAATACATTTGTTTGGTACCAGATGTCTAGGTAGTCAAAGGATTCTTATTTCTAAAAAAATGATCATGAAATGATTTTTAGCACATGTACGTCAGAGGCAATTCTAAGTTAACATTTATAAAGATAATTCTTTCTAGGTGACCAAAAGCTGTGGGAAAGCAGGTTAGCAACAAAGTGAAGCAATTTTACCTAGATTATGGTAAATCAGCATTTTAACAATTGTTCTTGATTATTATAGTAAACTATAACAGTTATTTCTAAATGGAGTCATTTACTTGTCTAAGTGGCAAAATCCTTCAAACTAGCATAGAAGGATCATAGCTTCCTGGGGTATTTAGCTTTTTTGGTTCAACTTTCATATCAATACAACAAACTGAACCGAATCTGTTGACAAGTTCAGAATGATGGTTTTGTGGGATGTCAGATTGGTTTTAGAGCAGAAACACCACTGCGAATTTTCTCTGCCTCAGAGGGCTTTAGTAAAGCAGAATAAAAGCCATAAGAACTGAAATAGCCAGCAAAAATCCCTAAGATAAAAACACGATAAACATTTTGATGTATGTTGAGACGCAAAAAACTACTGATCTGTTTTTTCATCTTAAGTTCATAATGAAACACTGAAAAAAATGTTTTTCTTTTGTTAAAAATATTCACAGGCTAATCGTATGTTTAACTTTGCATGTTCTTTATGATTTTATCATAACTATATGTTAGTAAATATTTTATGTTGCTTAAAGTATAATTCTACCAAATGTTTCAATGGTTAAAGATTTTTTTCAATACATTGTCCTGAAAGCTTATTATGTGCAGGGTACAGTTTTCGATACAGTCTGTGGGGGATATATAGGTCTATTAAGCCTGGATCTTGCCTTAGGGAAAGCTTTATTTCCTTGGTGAATTAACCAACATCACCTCATCCCTCTTAAAATATGCTAAATTATGTTTGGGATGCACTAATTGCTCTTGGTGACTCTTGAATATTCATGTACTTTTGCTTTTGGTAATTGCTTACTAAAAATCAGTAAAGTGTGTTCCAAAATTAGCTGTATTTGCTTTAGTAATGAGATAACTTAATTATATTGTGTTTTGGGTCCCCCAAGATTGCTTCCAAGTCCAGTGATTTTCTAGAAGGACTCAGTATATAGTTGTAATTCCAACTAAGATTTATTCTAGGGAAAGGATTCAAAGCAAAGCCAGCAAAAGAAAAAGGGGCTGTGTGCAAATGTGGAGAAAACCGGGCACAAGCCTGTAAGAGTTCCCTCCCAGTGATATCACACAGGGTACACTTAATTCCTTTAGCACAGAGATTTTCAACCAGTGTGCCATAGCACACTGGTGTCCCGTGAGAGAATTTTAGGTATGCTGCAAAATATTTTAAAGATCATTAATTAAATTATTTACAAAAGAAGTTCAAAACACAGTAAGTATACTATTTTTTTTAATCAACATAATTTAAATGTGCTATGAAAATGTAACTATAGTTTCAAGTGTGCCATAGATAAAAAAGGTTGAAAACTTGCTCTAGCAACTAGCTGTGACAGCCTGCATTAAATGCGATCTTTCAAGGATATTCACATTAGCCTAGGAGTCCAAGAAATTTATTGAGGGTCAGTGACATAGGTACCCTCTATCTTGCACAGACCAAAATTCCAGACTGCCAGAGAGAATAGGTGTTCATCATAAACTGCATTGTTTATGCAATTCAGACACAGTAAATCAATTTTATTATTTAGGCATAACTTTATACCAGTGTATGGAACTGTCTGCCAGTCAAGTTTTCCTAGTGGTTATCTAAGGATAACCATCACAGGCTTACAATGTTAAAGGTTTTCTGCACATATATAAACCAAAGAAATGTGAATACATCAAAGACAAAGCAAGAAAGAACATTGTTTTTGTGAACACAAAGTGTAATATTTTAAAGAGACTGGATAACTGCTAAAAATAATTGCGGTTGAATTACATATGTGCCAGGCCATTGCTTACTCAGCTTTCAGGTCTACAAGAATCGCTTGTGGATTTTGTTAAAGTGTGGATTTATATTGAATTAATTCTTATGTACAGCCTCAGATTCCATTTTATTTAATTTTTTAAAATTTATTTTTAATTGACACATTTATACATATTGATTGAGTACATATGATATTTTGATAAAGGGATAGGATGTATAATAATAAAATCAGAGTATTTAAAATACATGACATCTCAACTATTTATCTTTTTTTTGGCTGGGAACATTTCAAATCATCTAGCTATTTTGAAATATACATTATATTGTGGTTAACCAAAGTCACTTTAGTGTACTATCAAACATTAGAACTTATTCTATCTAATGGTATATTTGTACCCTTGACTAATGGCTCTTTACCCCCAATCCCCACAGCCACCCTTCGTAGCCTCTGATGACTGTTATCCTGCTCTCTACCTCTGTAAGGTCAACTTTTCTACCTCATACACATGAGTGAGAATATGTAACATTTGTCCTTTTCTGCCAGTTCCATCCATGTTGCTGTAAATGACAGGATCTCATTCCTTTTTGTCTCTAAATAATACTCATGTGCACATACCATATTTTCTTTATCCATTTGTTCGTTGATGGATTTATAGACATTTAGGTTGAATCCCCATTTATGCTGTGGTGAATAGTACTGTCATTAACAGGCAAGTACAGCTGTCTCTTTAAAATATTGATTTCTTTGGGAATCGTCCGTACTTCTTTCCATAAAGGTTGTATTAGTTTGCAGTCCCACCAGCAGTGTGGAAGTGTTCCCTTCTCTCATCCATGTCAGCATCTGCAGGTGTGGCATATGTATACCATGGAATACTATTCAGCCATAAAATAGATGGAGACTTAACATCTTTTATGATTACCTGGATGGAGCTGAAACACATTCTTCTTAGTAAGGTATCTCAAGAGTGGAAAAATAAATATCCAGTGTACTCAATACTAATATGAAACCAATATATAAACAATTAAGCACTCATATGAACAATAAAACACAAGTGTATTCTAGTAAGGGGGTAGGAGGAGATGGGAAAGTAAAGGGGAGAGAGGGAAGGACAATTGGCAGAAGGAGGGAGGGCATTGGGCAGCGTCTCACCTAATGTGCACACTTCGAGGGTGTATAACATGGCCCTGGGGTAAGGGGTTCTTTTACAACTGGAGCTTTGCCTTGGAAGCGAGAACAATGTAATCTAAAAATTTGTACCCTCATATTAATTTGAAATAAAAAAATAAAATATTGATTTCCTTTCCTTTGGATAAGTATCCAGTAGTGGCAATTCTGGACCACTGCAGTAGTTCTGTTTTTAGGTTTAGGTGTTTTTTTTTTTTTTTTTTTTTCCTGAGGAACCTCCTTGCTGTTTTCATAATGGCTGTACAAATTTATCCTTTGCTGTGTATAAGAGTTCCCTTTTCTCTAAATCCTTGCCAACTGTTTTTTTATTAATAACCATTCTAACTGGGTAAGAAGGTATTTCATTGTGATTTTAATTTGCCTTAATGACGTTGAATGTTTCTTCAAACACCTGTCATCCATTTGTATATCTTCTTTTTGAGAAATGTCTAATCGGACCCTTTGCCAGTTCTGTAACACAATTATTTGCTTTTTTGCTGTTTGGTTGTTTGTGTTTTGTATATGTTCTGGATCTAGTCCCTTGCTGGATGAATAGTTTCCAAATGTTTCCTGCCATTCCACAAGCTGTCTCTTCTCTCCTGTTTCTTTTGTTTGTGGAAACTTTTTACTCTAATATAGTCATCTTAGTCTATTTTTGGTTATGTTGCTTGCGCTTTTGAAGTCTTAGCCATGAATTTTTTGCCTTGACATCTGCCCTGAAACCTTTCCCCTGTGCTTTATATTAGTAATTTTGTGGTTTCAAGTCTATATTTATATCTTTACTGCATTTTGAGTTGATTTTATATATGGTGAGACATAGGGTCTAGTTTCATTCTTCCAGTTATGAATATTCAGTTGACACTTTGTATTTCTAATATGTTGCAAAGTGGGATGAAGGGTATGCTGGTGCATGGCAGGTTCTAGAGGACACTAAGAGGCAGGAAAATAATGAAAATCAAGTATTCTTCCTACAGATTTATACAGAGGTTTCTTTAAGTTACTGCCAATACTGAAATAATAAAATTGTGATCAATGTGCAAAGCATTATAAGTGTGGTTTAGGAGGGAGTATTATATGGAACTCTAATCAATAAATCCTCATTCATAGAAAAAGTTTTGACACTATGCTAAAATATTCATGTATAAATGTAAAATTACATATTTTAATATTTATGTGATTGGTAAATTTCATTGTTAATGATTTCCCATTTTTTATAGACTTTTCATTTGTTTGATTACTAAGCAGTTGTTTTGAATAGCAAGGCTTCTAGAGAATAACAGAAATGCTGTCTTATGAAAGGAATAAAAAGGAACATATTTGAAGACAGAGAAATTACTTCTATCAGAAATGTCCCTTTTGTAAAGGAGATGGGATTTGAATCTTGGAGGCCTTAAAAGATCAGTAGATTTTGATAAGCAGTGACATATATTAATGGGAAATAATGACAAGATATATATATATATATATATATATATATATATTTTTTTTTTTTTTTTTTTTTTTCCTGGAGAAGTAGGATTTATGAAAGAATGTAGTAGTGGTAAGTCCAGGAAGGTGAGATTGATTGGTTCCATATTGTAGAGCTTTAGCAAATCGAGTAAAAGCATGCATTAACAACAAAAAATGACTCACCGTCCTCCTTCATTTAATGTTCAAACCCTCCAATGGCTTTCTCTAACACTTAGCATGTAATCCCAAATCTTGATAAGGCCCTGATAAATGCCTTACCTGATCTGGATATAGGTTATCTCTCTGATATCTACACTGGTCTTTATATCCTTAAATATGTCAAACATGTTACCACTTCTAAGCTTTTCAATGTGCTGTTAAATCTGCCTGGTGGAGTCTTTTCTAGATATCTTGTGCTTTGTCTCTCTCCATTTAATTTGTCTTTGATCAGATGTTGCTCAAAGATGTATTTGTGGACATCCTTAACTTAAATAGGACCTACCTGTTACAATAGAGGTAATAGGTGGATTCTTTTACTCTGCTTTAATTTTCTTACTTAGTACTTACTGTAATCTGGCATTTAAAAATATTTGCCACAAAAAATAAGTAAGTGAGGTGATGGTTATGTTGATCACTTTGATTTGAGCATTACACATTGTATATCAAATCATCACATTGTACCCCATGAATGTATACAGTTATGATTATAAAAAATTAAAAGAAAAAAATTATTTGTAACTACCAGTTCTATGTAAGTTGAGTTCACTGGGGTATTTCCAGAGCCTAGTGTAGGGAATGAGAGAAAATAGGAATTCAAAAAATGTTAGATGAATAAACAGGTATCTTAATTTCTTATGCATTGAAATTTTTCTTATGTCAGACCTAATTTATTCTGACATTATGACAAGACCCATAAAATGGGTGGTATTATTGATGTAAAGTTCTTCCTCAGACCTAGGAGAATTCTTGATGTACAGTAGGTGTTCAAGAAATATTAGATGAATGGGTATTTTTATGCATTGCATTTTTCATTCCTATGTCATGGCTAATTTTATGCAATAAAATGAGAATATTGTGTTTATAATCTTGCTAATAATAATGATTATAGGATTATTTCTTATTACACAGTATTTAGCTCAAGGCATAATTGCTATGTGCATACTTTTTATCCTTAAAGGATTACATAATATAATGATACCATAGTTCAGGCTTCTGTAACAAAGAGTCATAGATTGGGTGGGTTATAAACAATATAAATTTGTTTCTTCTCAGTCTGGAGCCTGGAAGTCTGGAGTCAGGGTGCCAGCCTGGTCAATTTCTCAGGAGGGCCCTTTTCCTGGTTGTAGCCTTCTGATTTGTTGTTGTATCCTCACATGGAGGAAAGCAATGAGAGAACTCTCCAGGAGTCTTTTTCAGAAGGACACAAAACCCATTCATAACCTAATTGTCTCCAAAAGTATGTAGTATCATAGTATCATGCTGGGGGTATGGAGGCTTAGAATTTCAACATAAGAGTTTTGGAGGGACCCAAACATTTAATTCACTACAAATGATAAGATCATGTTATATTTGATATGTTAAAGAAATAAGACAAGGTATAACAAATGTGAGATCAAGACATAAACAAGCTCTCAGATTTTCCCTGAGTAAAGTAAGATACACCGTTGGTAAGGACTGGCTTCATGGTTGTGTGTCCTGGGCACTCACACAGCGTCTGATGGTCACAAGAGCCATGGCTTTGGTTTAATGCTCAAATGTTGCCTTCTTAAATTCCTCATCATTTTCTCTCTGAATTTGTGTTTTGCAAGTGAAGACTCATGGGATTTTAGAGTATGCTTATGAACAAAAGAGATATGTATTAGCTTATAGCATTTGCAGTGCTGTATGAGTGCAGAATTTAGGTGAACAACGTGGGGGGGTTCTGCAAGGCTCAGAGTGAATGCAAGGTCAGGGAGTCACATCTATGGCTGTGTAACCAGAGCATGACAAGCTCAGGAGGCCACACAGTCTGTACAGCCAGAACTTGCTCCCAGTGCAGACAGGAGGCAATGATACTATGAGAAACGTGAGAGACCAAGGAATTCCACCAAATCTTTTATTTGTGTTACTTCCCTGTATTAGCTTACACTCAAAATGATGAAATAAAAAGGGAACAAAAGGGCTGTCTATAGTTCCTTTTCATTTCCTTCCTCATCAATGAGCTAAAGATAGAACACATTGGTGGAATGTGTGCATATCAATATGTTACATAAGAAAAGTTGAGTTTGTTTTGTTCAGTCTTTCAATATGCATGAAATAAGAATTGCATAGGCTCTGTTGCTCTGTGTACAGTTTAAATATTCTTATATTTGCATTCTAAACTCACATTTTATAATATAAATAGGACAATAAGGAGACTGAGGAAGAATGAAAACAGCTTTATATTTAGTGTTTCTTCTTATGCTTGTTGAACAAGGGGACCTACATGTAATTTTGCAATTGATTCTACAGATTACGTAATTGACTCTTGAACCAATTCACAAATGGGGAGAGCTAAGCTTGTCTAAACACATGTGAATGAAAAGAAATGGATCATACAATGCTGAGGAAAATCCAAGCATAGCACGGGCAACCCTGCCTGCCTGTGGATTCAGACACAGAAAGGATAATGCAAAAAATATGTTTATGTACTCATAACACTATTACTTGAGTGCTCCAAATGTTTTTCCTTCATGGGACAGAGCAATAGTTTTCTTCTGCTCTCCATTCAATGCCCCCCTTCCTGATTTTGGAAGTACTAAAATAAGGAATTTGAGATTTTATTGTAACCTGTAAAAATTTTAGAGTAATGATTAATAACTGTATTGGCAGTCTAACCTTTTAAAAACAAATTTGCTATTAACAGTAAAAGCTGGCTGGACCTGGTGGCTCACACCTGTAATCCTACCATTCTGGGAGCCTGAGGCAGCAAGATTGCTTGACGTCAGGAGTTAGGGTAGACCCCATCTCTACTCAAAAATTGGAAAATTAGCAGGGTATGTTGGCAGATGACTATAGTCTCAGCTACTCAGGAGGCTGAGGTAGGAAGATGGCGTAAGCCCAGGAGTTTGAGGTCGCTGTGATGTAGGCTGATGCCACTGCATTAGTGGCAAAGTGAGACTTTGTCTCAAGTGAAAAAAAATCTGTAAAATCTAACATAAAGAAGAGGGACAATGATGGGGGGGGGATTCTTCAAAACAGCAGATGATTCTCTTATGATGTCTCTTCCCATTGTGACTTTTTTCTTTCAGGTTTTCCCACATAAAGACACAAAAAATTGCTGTTCTGTTCAAAGCCTTTCTATAACAAATGCTCCAATCCTACAGAAATTTCCCAGAGTTTCATTCAGTTATATCCTCCTCCACTCATCATATCGCCATGTTCAACATTTAAGCTGATCTTGGTTTATGTTTTGACCTCTCCCTCCTTTGCTCAGAACTGATTGAAATAAATGCTTTAGAATCGGGAATGACCTTTACATCCTACCAGTTAAGGAAAGAATACAGACCATTGCCTTTTGTATTACTTTCAGCAACGAGAATAAAATACACCTTTCTTTTGTTTGTTTTAAATTTAGTAGTTTTTTCAGGCAAATATCTAATTTGTTTCCAACAAAATAAGCTGAGTATTAGTGGAGATGAGGATCATGTGCACCTTTTCAAATTCGTTTTGCTTTTTCTAACGCACATTGGTTGGGCTCTTGGTGATTGTGCACCTGTGGAATCCTGGCAATAGCATATTACACGTACTTCTCCTTGTACCAAGCTGCTGCCTCTGTAGCTGCGGGTTTCTGTTTATAATCATGTCAATGTATTTATACTGTCATTAGAAAATGCTTTTGTTTGTGGTTATATGTTACAGAAATACTTTGCTTTCACTGAAGATCAGCCTCAACTTTTTAGTTTTCTCATGGACAATGGCCTGGGGCTCAGTTGTTAGAAGTTAGTAGAGTCTACGCCGTCTTTGAGCTACAAGATGGACTTTTTTTCTTTGCCTTTTGTTTCCCAAAAGGTATAAGAAGTAAAATCTCCATCCTTTTGTTTACAAAAACTTCTGTTTATAATCTACTTACCTTTATTTTAAATATAACTTAAAAAAATAATTTGTGTGGCTGGGCACAGAGGCTCATGCCTGTAAACCTAGCACTCTGGAGGCCAAGGCTGGTGGATTGCTTTAGCTCAAGAGTTTGAGACCAGCCTGAGCAAAGATGAGAGCCCTGCTTTACTAATTTGAAAAATGATGCAGGTTTGTGGGGGCTCCTGTAAGTCCCAGCTACCCGGGAGGCTGAGCCAAGAGGATTGCTTGACCCCAAGAGTTCGAGGTTGCTGTGAGGTATGATGCCACAGCACTCTACCCAGGGTGACAGAAGGAGAGTATCTCCAAAACAAAATAAAAACAAAAACATCATGAGCTTTTGGCGGGGACAGGTAGAGTGAGCGAAAATTATGTCTCATTTATTTTGCATTCTTAACACTTAGCATGTTATTTCATATAATAGGTGCTGAATAAATGTTGAATAAATGAAGTGGTAGAATTTTAACTTAGGTTTCCTCCAAAGGGTTCACTTTCACTATCATAGCGCCAGTGTCACTGGCTTGCTGTATTTACAGTGGTCATTTACACTGACCGCTGCTGCTGAGGTTATTAGAGTGGTGACTTACATGGGCTAGTGAACGGTGTTGCTGTTGCCTTCTCTACAAAACTATTTGCGATGAAAGGGCCACTCAGCTGGCAAGCTATGGGTACTGTTCTCAAGGATACAGTCTCCCTGCTTAGGTCATGCACTTACCAAACTGGAAATCCTGGAGTTGCCGAAAGAGTATGGGGCTCCCTTCCGTCAGTACTGTTTAGGAGCTTAGCAAAAAAATGGGACTATGTTCATACCTCCAAATCCATGCAGATATAGTCATTATTAATAATTCATTTATTTAACAAATGTGTATCAAATGTCTTCTACGTGCCAAGCACAGTTCCAGTCACTGATGATCAAATAAAGAACAACATAGCGAAGGTGATAGCATGAGCAAGATGGCAAGTCCCTGCTCAGGGGCCCTTACACTTAAGTGAAAGGCGAGATGATAAGTGCTTGACATCAAATTAGGAAATAACATGGCACGTCATGAACCTTCTGTCTCAAATACCTGATGTCTTTCTATCTGAATCACAAATTTTCTTCTTATTTTATGGCTCCTGAAATAAGAAGCTACATTACATTAATATGGAAATTTAATGTGGTGTATCCTTTTATGTTATTTTATGTGAAGACTTGTTATTGATGGCATATGTGATGAAAAATGGCTTCTTAGTTTGAAGGCAATATTCCATTACCTCTGGAAGACACCACTTCCAACTTCTGTGTGCTTCCTCTTGCGGAACATTGGGAACCAGATCATCACATGGAGCTAAGAATAAATAGCACATTATTCACCAACTGTCTTTTCCCCCTAAGGTCCTACATTTAGACATTCTCCATAAAGACCCTGCCTTCACCCTTTTAATTAGCTCTGGCAACATGTAACTGATAGGCCTGAGTTAGTTACGTGGATATTCAGACATGTGTCAGCGTTAACCACAGGCTCCATCTAGGCTCAATCCATAAAATTTTACCACAGGGGATTATTTTGTCCAGCTGTCTCTTTATATAGATAAGAAAACTAAAGGCTCAAAGTGAGATGTTCAAAGTCTGTTTCAGTACAGGATTGATACCCATGTATTTCTACCCTTGGTTCCAGGCATCTTTCTGCAAGACTGTGCTACAACTTACTTAAAATACTTTTAAAATCCCTTCACGTTGCCACTAAGCATTATTATTGTTAAGTATAAAATGTGAAATCCTCAGAGTAAAATATCCAAGCTCTTGATACAAGCTTTGAAAAATATAGAGTGCCTTTCATGGAGTGGGTCTCAGGAAATAGGAAGATGAATAAGAATTAGTCTCATGAACAATTGACCACCAAGGCATAGTCATTTAGAAAGACTCCCAAATGCTGCTTAATATTATTAGTGTTACATAAACAATGTCTGTTTAGTAATCACTGAAAATGATATGATATTACTGCTTATATGTAGATCACTACAGAAGGTTTGAGACAGACTGTGTTATGCTCCATTATTTCCTTCCAGGAATCCCAGTCAACAGCATTCTTTTGAATTCACCCCTGCAAGTTTCAATTTGCCTGGCTTCTCAGTGTCACTGGGAAATCTTCATTTGTTTCTATCCACACAGATTTTATGTTTCTTGACTTTTGTGTATCTCAAAACCTTCATAATGACCCATGTACTTAATGGAACTAGTGTTCCATTAAACATGAAGGACAGCATGAAATCTGAGTAATATATCAATGCTGGCTTCATCTTCCATGATCAAGAAGAAAAATCATATTAAATACATATCAGGGGACTTTACTCCACTCTTTTTCTAAAGTACATTTCATCCAAGAAGTGATAAAGCTAATAAAATTCCTCCCTTTAATGGAAAAGCCAAGTTGTGTCTGTGTCCTCTCTCCTAATAAGTTATATGCACCAAGGAATCAGTGAGAAATGATGGTGGGAAATTTTGCGCAAATTAACTAAGATTTCTTTTTTTCTGAGAGTGCTATGAAAAATTATGTGAGAGACTTTGTACTTTTGATTTTCATATGTTAAATGTTTTGAATATGAAAATGCATTGTTTTTGTAAAAGGTAGAAGGATGACTTGTGCAGACATACCTCAGTGATATTGCAAGTTAAGTTCCAGGTCACGACAATAAAGTGAATATTGCAATAAAGTGAGACAAAAACTTTCTGGTTACCCAGTGCATATAAAAGTTATGTTTATACTATAGTTTATTAAGTGTGCTATATCTATATCTATATCTATATCTAAAGAATAAAGTGTGCTATATCTATATCTAAAGAATATTATACAGGGTGGCCATAAAGTTTGTTAAAATTACTATTTTAAATTGCACATGAACTTTATGGCCACCCTTATATATATATATATGCTTCCCAGAAATGTTGAATTTGCTTCATCCAGAACCATCAGAGGAATCTCCTTATAAAATTTCCACCTGTCCTTTGAAGAGCTGAAGTCAGGTATTGACTTCCCTGGAGCTATGAAAATCCTAGATGCCATCTTATTTCAATAGAAGGATGGTTTTTCCACATTGAAAATCTGTTGTTTAGTGTATCATCTTACTTACATTTTCCAGAGTGAACCCTGTCTCTACTAAAAATAGAAAAACTAGCTGGGTGTGGTGGTAGGCACCTGTGGTCCCAGCTACTTTGGAGGCTGAGGCAAGGGGATCACGTGAGCCTAAGAGTTTCAGGTTTCTGTGAGCTATGGTGATGCTCTGGCACTTTACTCAGGGCAACAAAGTGGCACTCTAAGAAAAAAAAAAAAAGGAAAGAAAGAAATATTGTGAGAATTATAAAATTGTAAACAGTGACATGATTTGATTGAAATAGGGCTGCCACATACCTTCAATTTGTAAAAAAGAAAAAACAGCACCTGTGATGTGCTATAATCTGTGATGTGCTATAAAGTGAGGCACAATAAATCAAGCTATGCCCCTACTCAGTATTGAGAGTTTTATCTGAATGCTTCTCTCTTACCCACTCCTTCTCTTTATTTTAGGATCATGTTAAATATCACCAAAGAATGAAATCACAAGGAATTACATCAAGCAAACATTTAGCAGGAATCTTGGAAAAGAGCTCTACATTTAAGGGAGGGGGGAGGTTTTGGTGAAGGGAGGGTAATGGGTGGGGCCACATCTATGGTGCATCTTAGAATGAGTATAGGCGAAACTTACTAAATGCAGAAAACAAATGCCTACATATAATAACTAAGAAAATGCCATGAAGGCTACATTGAACAGTTTGATGAGAATATTTCAGATTGTATATGAAACACGCACATTGTACCCTTTGATTGCACTAATGTACACAGCTATGATTTAACAATAAAAATGAA
>CAUYPK010100947.1:0-72808 GCA_963574355.1 Loris lydekkerianus | reverse complement strand
TAAAAAACCCCCCACAAAAAAAAACAAAAAAAAAAAAAAAAAAAAAAAAAAAAAAAAAAAAATATATATATATATATATATATAACCTCCCTGCTGTGCACAGCTGAGGACTGCAAAGAAAGCCACCTAGAAGATGGTCATAGTTTGCACCAAAGGCCTGAACTCCAGGGAGATGACTCTCAGCCTGAAGATCATTCCCACCCAGCCAAAGAAGGTGGGATGACTTGCTTAGGCAGTGAGGGAACAGGCACCAAGTGTTTGGGAGGGAGCCATCCAACAGGGAAAAGAAAAAGACACACACCTGGTGCTTCCCCTGCCCCAAGATGACTGCACATCCTGTGTCTAGCAGACAGCTGGAAGTCTGTCTACACTGTCTGGTTATTGGTATTTGGTAACTACATGGTACAGGCTTCCAGGAACACACTTCCAATGGAAAATGCCAACTCTAGCCATCCACACTGCTCGATTACTGATTCACGGGGCCTCCTTGTGTCCACATTGGGCCTAGAAGCTATAGAATATAATAGTTATAACCTCTGGCTCTGGAGTCAGCACTTATCTGGGCATGAATCCTGCCTTCTGTTCCTACTAGCTGTGTGACCTCAATAAATTAGTTTACCTCTCTGCCCTGGTTTCCCTTAGCTATTATAGGCATTAAATGGGATGATGCCCATAAAATGCTTAGATAAGGTATGACTCAGAGCAAAAGATCAGTGAACACTAGCTAAAGATAATTCATCAGGATATCTGCATACACACATTTGCAATGTTGATAGAACCCATTCACTAGGATGGTATCAGGACTAGGGAGCACCAAGACAATGGATGTGTTCCCAATTGCATCTTTTGCACTCTCCCACAGATGAATCTCATCACCAGATAGTGAAAGTAGCAAAGTGAGAAAACAGATATTTAAAGTGTGGGGAAAGCCAGTCCAGAAGAGCCTGGGAGCCTTTGTTAAAGGTGGGGGATTCAATATACTCCCCAGACCTCCGATGATTGTATCAGTCAACTTCAAAAAGATGGGATATGCACTGTTTATGCACACAGGCACGCTTTGTAGAGGAGAGGGCTAGTCGAGAGAAATAAGGAAAAGGAGACAGAGAATTCTTAACATCTAAACATTCTCCCTTTGCCATCACACTGGCAAATGATTGCCTGGGCCAAGCTCTCAGCTCCTACTGAAGCAAAGCCTGAACATATATCCCTCAAGAAAATGGCCTCTTCAAAGGTTAGACTGGGGAGCCTTCCTGGGGAGAAAAAGGGCTTTACATTAAAAGGCAGAAAGGGAATGAGGAACATGCAGGAGAAAGAGAGCATAACAGGGACAACAGCAAACAGCAGAGTAAAAGTTCAAGCCAGAAAGAATCAACAGGATTCATAACTTGGGCTACGAGGGATGCCCTCACGAACATCATCAAGACTACCTTAATAAAGGGTTCTATTTGTGTCTCTCAGAAACAAACTCCAGGAAGAAATCAGAGTCTGATCAGGCTCCTAGGGTCAGGGGCTTAGTCAGAGAAAAAAATAAGGGTGACAAGAAACAGGGTAAACACTTGTCACCTTGTGGGCGAGGGGCTAACACAGCACAAAGAGCTGGCAAGTGGACAGTCAGCAGGTCCTCAGCTAATTTCCGGACACAAGCCACACAGGAAAGACATAACAGAACAGCAGCCACGGTAGTGTTGGGTAAAGGGAAGAATGAGGTGCTTTACTGCAAGGGAAGAAGGTAGCCATGATTGAATCTATCAATTAAAATGACCAAACTCATTTCCTAGGCTACTCATGATCTTCCCTCAAACTGAAATACAAATATCAGTGAAGATTTCTATAAAGCTAAATAAACATGGTAGGCCAAATATTCATATTCATCTCTGTTCCCTCCCAAAACCCTATTAAAATAACAGAATGACAAGCTCTAGCAGAGAGAATATCTCCAAGAAAAATAAATGGAACCAACAGATTACCTGTTATATTTTGAAGGGCTGTTAAGCTGTATCTGTAACAAGAATTAGTGGTAGTAGCACACACTATTCAAAAGAAAAAGATGATTATTAACTGCCTTTCTGATTTTTTATAAAACAGCTTTCTGAAGCCAGGCACAGTGGCTCACGCCTGTAATCCTAACACTCTGGGTGGCCAGAGATGGGTGAATTGATTGAGCTCAGGAGTTCGAGACCAGCCTAAGCAGGAAAGAGACTCTGTCTCTACAAAAAAAACAGAAAAACTACCCAGGCATGGTAGTACACCTTTATAGTCCCAGGTACTTTGGAGGCTGAGGCAAGAGAATCACTTGAGCCCAAGAGTTTGAGGTTGCTATTCGCTATAATGACACCATGGCCCTCCATGCAAGGTTAAGACTCTGACTCCAAATAAATAAATAAATAAAGTTTTCTGATTATAAAAACTATAATTTTAATAATTTAGCTCAGTTGTGGAAATATTTGGAGATTAAAAAGGGGATAAATATATGTGTATGAGGGAAAATATGTGAAAGCTCAGTCTTTTTTTTTTTTTTTTTTTTTTTTGAGACAGAGCCTCAAGCTGTCACCCTGGGTAGAGTGCTGTGGCATCATACCTCACAGCAACCTCTAACTCCTGGGCTCAAGTGATTCTCCTGCCTCCACCTCCCAAGTAGCTGGGACTATAGGCGCCTGCCACAACGCCTAGCTATTTTTTGGTTGCAGCCATCATTGTTGTATGGTGGGCCCGGGCTGGATTCGAACCTACCAGCTCAGGTGTATGTGGGTGGCACCTCAGCCGCTGAACCACAGGCACCGAGCCTGAAAGCTCAGTCTTATTCTTAAGATGTCAATGGATAATATTTAAAACTAATAATTTTAAAAAGTGGTATACAAATATCTAGATAAATGGAGGTAAGTAGTAGATGAAGTAGCTTTTAGCTGAATCAGAACCTATATTTTAATTCTTTTAGGACTGAAAGTAAGTGGCTCTGGAGAATATGACTCGGGGTGGAAAGGTAGAGCAGGGGAGTCATGCTCTCATTATAAACCTTACAGTTGTATGTGACTCTTAAAATAGTGTTCACAGAACACTTTGATCAAAATAAAAGATTCTCTTAAGCAAAAAATATTCATCTCAAGACCTAGCTCCATTTACTGTCCCCATCCAAGACTGCTCTGATCTCCTTCCTCTACTCTCATAAAAATTAGTCTGTAGCATCCATGTGGCAATTGATTATATCCATTTGGCAATGAGCTAAACTTGTCCATTGTTAATTATCTTTCCACCTGTATCTCATCTTCCTAACTAAATCATAGCTGCTTAACAGCAGAGACCACATGCATAATCTTTAAGGAGTCTATGGCCTACGAAGTGATTAAACCCACAAGGTCCAGCAGCCCAACTCCCTATTACCTGCATAGGCATTGGCCTGCTGCAGGAGGTCAGTGCAGGTGTGCACATCTGCAAAAGCACGGATGCCCAGGCAATTGGTGGGATGCAACTGAGACTGTAGGAAATCACAGCAGTTCTGCCGAACATCCATGAGCTGCAGCAAGCTGGCTGCTGGGAGCAACACCTGCAAGAGAAGGTGACATTCTGAAACAGTAAGTTCCACCAGCAGGGACTCATTCCCATAAGCACAGTTCCAATTATATTGCTCCCATGCTCAAGATCTTTTCATGGCTCTCTACTACACGGTCAATAGGTCCAAATATCCCAGCTTGCTTTCCAGCCTTATTTCCCACTAGTCTCTACTTCACAGACTCTAAACAGATTCTCTCCATCCCTATAGCAGTATCACCCGGTCTTTAATCCCTAGGGACCATACCACAGATTCTGATTCAGGAGGTCTAGGATAGGGCTTGACAGTCTGCATTCCTAATGAGACTCCAGATGATACTTGCAGCTGCTTGTCTATGAAACACAATCTTAGTAGCAAAATTCTATACACACGTGCGCATACACATACATACATACTCTACTGCAGATGTTCTCATACTTGGCTGCATATCAGAATCACCTGAAGAATTTTTAAAATGCTGATGCCTGGGTCTTACCCTCAAATATTCTAACCTAACAGGTATGAGATGTGGCCTGAACAATGAGATGTTTTTAAAGCTCCTGGTGTTTCAAATGTAGAGCCAAGTTTGAGAACTACTGCCTTACAACCTTTAGTGTTCTATCCTCACTTAGAAAAGTACTACTTGAATTGTCCACTAACTCCTTCTCTACTTAATTACTAAGACTCTATGGGTCAGGCAATGGGCCAGGTCAGTGTTTTTTAATCTTTTTTATATCACAGCACACTTGAACCTATTGTTAAACTTTCACAGCATACTTAAATTATGTTCATTTTAGAAAAGGGTTAAAAAAAGAATATACTTAGTGTGATCAGAACTTTTTTCAAAAATAATTTAATTAATGACCCTTAAAAATTTTTGCAACACACCAGTGTGGCATGGCACACCAGTTGAAAATCATTGCTCTAGGCTCTGAGATTTAGTAGTAAGCAAGATAAACCAGTTCCTGCTCTCACGAAACTTTCAGTCTACCAGAATAAGAGATTTGCCCCCAAATCCCTCAGAACTTAAGCAACCATACTTTATTCTCCCATCCAACAGATAAAAAAGTAGAGAACCTCTTTGGGTACATTCTCACAGAAAGGAGGGCTGAGTTTGTTTTTTTTTTCAAAGGTTGCAGGACACATGAGCATACTGTATCTTGGAAGACAGAAATAGTCCTTGCTCAGGTATATGTACATGTGTTTTTCCTAAGAGCCAGGGAAGACTGGCTTGAGCAGGCCAGCTAAATGCTCACCTTATTAGTCCTCAGACTGCCAACCCCGATCCAGTTTCAGGACTTTCCCACAGTTGCTGATCCCTGCCCTCTAGATCAAAAGTATAGGACAGAAAACTGAAGTCCTACTCCACTCCAGCTCTGCTCCCCTGCCCTTCACCTATGGAAGGGGCAGGTAATCTGAGAATGATTTTCCAAAAAGAAATTTAGATAAAAAATTGCAGAGCAGTTTGATTTAAGGCTGCTTAACTTACAGACCACAGCAACCATTTTACTGCAAAGCAATCCCCCTTTCCCAGGCCTTTGCTCTTAGCTGCCTCCCTGGCTCTCAGAGAAAGTGACTGAGCCAGCCAAACCCCAGCTGTTCCAATCTGCAAGGACTTGCCAAGGAAGACATGAGATGCAGATGCATTTTTTTTTTTCTTGATTCAGAGCACTACAAGCCTTTTAAGTGATTTAAATTACAGGCGCTAACCTTATTCCAAAACAGCTTTAAGTCCTCTGCTCTGACTCTGATCACTCTATTTGCTCAAGCCAAAAACTCTATCATACTGCCCATTCTTGGGCCTTTCCCTCCACTAGGATAACCAATTGTCCTGGTGTTCCACAAGCAGTTTCTGGGACTTTCAGTGTTAAAACTAGGACAATTGGTCAACCTTCATTATCACTGCTCACATGTAGTAACCACTGAACTAGTGAAGAGCATTCACTATCAGCATCATACTCCTGAGCTAAATGCCTACTTTCAGCAAGGAAAGCTCTCCTCACCCCCACCCCCGCCCACTTTAACTTCTCCCTCATGGAAGCTAAGTTCTAGATAACATGCTCCTTTCCTGAGAAAGAAAATGATAAAATCACCCTGTCCTAAGAGTTTTAGACCATAAATGAACACAGCCAGGATCCAAATCTAGCAACCTGAGTTCCATCCCCACTCCATTTTCACTAAGCAACCATAAACCAGGAAATTCAATTAACCTATGAGCTTGCTCAGCCTGGCCAAACAGATTCAGGACCAGATTAGTCTCTGCCTGCAAGTTAAATGGAGATCCATTAACCATTCTTCCTGAATACACACAAGGAATGGAAAGCTCTATTCCAAGTCCTCAAATGACCTCCATTACACCCACCCAAGGCAACACCAGCTACAAAGCCTGGAATTAAGGCCACAGGTTGACCAATCATCCTGATTTAACTGGGACTTTAGTGGTTTGGGCATTGAAAATCCCACATCCCAAGAAACCACTCAGCTCTAAGCAAACTGGTACAGATGTTCACCTTAGGGAGGAGTAACCTCTAACCAATTACCTTAAGCGTCTGGGGAAAAGAATGCCATCAAAAGTTGTCCAGCACACACCCTACTCAGAAGTATGGCAAGCTCCACAAGGACCAGATAAGTAAAGGCAGGAATGCCACACAGTTGTCCCTTATCCTACTCAGGAGGACTTCAGAGAATCCAGTCTGCCCCCAGATCGCATTCCCAGCCAACTCCCAAAAAGATCATGCCAGCAACACACAGTCCCTTCTCCTTCTTCCCCTTCTACTCTCCCAAGAAGACAGCAGCAAGGTTTGGTGCTTAAATACTTAAGCTCATGACAAACAGCCAGGGAAGGGAAATAATAAATATTTCCTGAACATACTCCTTAGGTTACACTTTCAGTTTTTAAAACCTCCCTGGATTAAAAAAAAAAAACAAAAAAAAACAGGTCTTTCCCTGGAAAGACCTACCCACATAGCTTTTAACTTTCCTACTGTCCACAATACCCACTTAGGCAAAAATTCTAAGTCTCTTCCACCTCTCCACAACCCCCATCCTGTTTGAGTCCACTCCTGACCCAAAGCATTCCCAAACTGACTTCCTAAAATGAATGGGGCTTGTGGTTTCTTCAATTGCTTCTTCCCTCTCTTTGATCTTACACTGTGATTAGCTATGAGTCAAAGGCCCTTTTCTTCCCTCTGCTTGCTTCAAACAGGAAGGCGTGAAAAAATGTCAAGGAAGTCAGAATGCTGAGGGGGAAGATTTGGAAGCTGGAAGATATATCACTGCTCAAACTCTGGGTCTTAAGGATAAACTAGGGCCCAATCCAAAGGAGTTCTGGAGTCTGGATGCACATACAAAACAAATTCCCAAAGGCTCTAAAAGAAAAGAGAGCAAAACATCCATCAGGTGGCTGTCTTCACTTCCTTCTCCCCAAATCAACAGGGCTTTGAGGGGATTTCCTCTTCTCTTATCTTGCCTAAAACTCTACTCCCTAAGCAGCAGCAGTAACAAGATTATGAACAAGAGGCCAAGTGCAGGTCTTCAGTTTCAAGCAAGACTATCCTTATAGACAAGGCAATATGTGTACCCTTAGTCCCTACAGAGAGGAGGTTGAGAAGAGAAAAGTAGTTGCCTTCATCAGTCTGGAAGTAATCCTAAGCAAATAGCTTCTAGCTTGCCTTTCACTATCTTAGCATTACAGTTCTTGGTAAACTATGGCCATCAGCAAAGAGTTTACAGGTTCCCCTTCAGCTTGCAAATGGCTTTCCCTTCATTTTTCATGTGTAGGCCCTGTTTTATTTTTTCTCTCCCTTGGATAACATGAAAACACAGCAGAGGATATCCTGTCACAGGATTTGCTTCCTTTTGCAAAAACAAAAGGAAATGCCCTGCCTCAGAAAGCACCTACTCCTGGAATTCCAGGGAGGCAGGGCCATACCCAGAGAAAAGGCACCAGCCAAGGGGCCAAATACTGAGACCACCCAGGGCCTCTGCCCAAGCCATGCAGTGAGACTGGCACAAAAAGAGTGCTAAATAAAAATCTACTGAGAGAAAGAAGAAAGAAAGGAAGAGAGAGAGAGATGAACAGGAGCACTGGAAAAACAGTACTGTGCCATTTTGAATTTGACTTCTCTAGTGACAATCCATGTAACTGGGGACAAACTATGTAATCTCTCTGGGCCTCTGTCTCCTCAGTAGTAAAATGAGAATGATAATGTCTTATTATAAGGATCAAATGAGATAATACATTTAAAGCAAGTAACACAATGCTTGGTATATAGGGAGGGCTCAATTGATATTCATTTTTATTATTACAAGTCATTACAACTTGAGCCAAAGTTCTGATCATTCACATAACAAGAAACTAGAGTTCATCATAGTCATACAGCACAGTAAGTTGGAGAGAGCTGGCTTCAACTCTACCACTTAACTGTCTGTGAGACCATGGCAAGTTATTTAACCCCTTTCAGCAACAGTTTCTTCAGGTTTTTACAGCTGGGGGCAGGGGGATCATATTAGCATATTCTATTGAGTGGTTATAAATTAAATAAGGTATGTGAAATTACTGGCACATACTTGGCTTATAATGAGTGTCAGTTGACTGTTGTTACTTCCACCTTGAAAGGACAACTCAGGATCCCCCCAAAGTATGTGTGGCTGGGAAGAGACTAAGAGTGTAGCTCTCACAGCCATTTAACAAAGCTCCAGTCTCTGATTCTTATTTCTAAGGCATTCAGAAGAGGCCCAGTGCTTCCATGGTCATCTTTCCAATCTACCAAATCCTCAATGGATCCTTGTCTTCATAGGCAACCTGTGAGCTACTGCCTCAGGAGATACATAACAGCATGAAGAATAATCTACATTTTGATCCAAACTCTCTTCTTAATCTTTTTTATTTTGTTTTCCTCCAAGGCCACCCCTGACCTAACCACAGTTTAAAGTGAGGCAGACAAAGGAAAATGAAATACAGTAGAATCTCTGTAGGTTGACCATTCAAGGAACTTTAAAAAACTGGCCAAGAAACAGAAGTGACCAACATAAGCAACCAGGCCTACTCTACTGATATGCACATGTGATGCATGTCTGTCTATGAACATTAGGTCAACTTAAGGAAGGAGATGGTCCTTCTTATAGTATACTAACTACACTATAGTTAGTATATCACGTTCATTCTAAATAATGACAATTGCCTAAAGATTCCACATGGTATCTCCTGGTAGAGTGTCTGCACTTGCTGCCCCCAGCCCCACTCCACATACACATGGATGAATATAGCAGGATCCTCAAGGAGCTCACAGGCCAGTGGAAACAGACAGGTAGGCATGGGAGGCAGGCCTGACTTCCCAGTCTTCCTTCAAGATCTGGCCCAAACAACGTTTCCTCCATGAGGCCGGCCCATCCTTACCAGAGTAGGAATGACTATTTCCTGCTTCCTGGGTACCTCCTCCCTGGCCTCACTACAACACAGGTCACCTACTTGCTTAACCATCTGTCTCTACCTTCAGACCATGTGTTCCCTGGGAAAACAGCCTGTCATAGCACTCTGTATGCCTACAGTGTCTGCTGACACAGGGCAAGAGCTCAGGAAAGCATGTATTAAATGAATGAATAAAAAAGGAAATAAAACAATGAGACCTCATACACAGTCTACCATGAGGAAGGAGAGAGGATTACAACAGCCCCCTTAGCCTTATGTCTTTTAGACCATGCTTCTATCTTCCACCTAGCTGTTTAATAAAACTCTTAAAGGGCCCTCTCCTCCAAATAACAGCTGGCACTTGGCCCAGGCCTCTGTCCTTGCCAAGCTTTCTGGGCACATTGTGGGCAGAAAGTATCCCAAACTATCCCTCACTTGGGAAAATTCCCAGCCACTCCCAGGCCAGATTGGGTTAGTCTTTGCCTCTCACCCCTTACGATGGCTCCTGCTCCCTATCTGGTTCCTCTCTCTCAGCCTCAATCAGCACCGAGGCAGAGGAGAAACCAGGCAAAGCCTTCCACACATACATGACTTCACCTTCCTATTTTAGATGATAATGCCAACACTTACTCCTTACCAAGTGCCAGGCATTGTTTTAAGTGTTTTACCTTTATTAATACATTTAATCCGCATACCAACACTACGAAGTTAAATACTGTGATTATGCTCATATTACAGATAAAAATACTGAGGCATAGAAAGGTTAAGTAACTTACTTAAGGTCACACAGCCAGAAAATGGTGGAACCAGGATTTGAACACAGGCAGCCTAACTCATGACTACCCAATACAATGGATACTACATGTATTAGGATTCCTGTTTTGGAGAGGTATTTTGGAGGGGTGTTGGAGAGAAAGAAGACAAAGCAAAGGCAGGTAGAGTGAGTCCCACTTCCTCACTTTACAGATGGGAAAACTGACACCCTACACTGGGAAAGGATAGGATAAGACCACTCTGAATTAGTAGCCAAGCTGAGGTAGGGGCCTGGATCTCCTTTCATACTCAATTCTTCCTCATTCCTATTTCTTCTGAGCTGTACATCATCTCTCTAGCACTCTTCCCCTCCCTTACAAAGTAGTTTTAAAAAGCAGCGATAAAGCCAGGGTCCTCTGGACTAGCTGCTGCTAACTATTCTAAGATAAATGGTTTTGTAAACTGGAGAGAGACCACCACTGGGTTAGACGGAAGTTACAAAGATTACCTTTTTACCTTATTGCTGTTTGCTTTTATTATTACCTTACTTATTATTTATGTATTATTATTTATTACTTATAACGTTATTATTACTATTACCACCTATTATTACCTAGCCAGGCAATAAGGATTCAGAGTAGAATATCTTCTAATTATCCATATTTGGAGCACCCACATCACATTCCAGTGTATACCTGTGGCCACAGCCGTGCCTGCTTAGCAGAGTGCCACAGTGTATGCCCAAGTGGCCGTTGGCTACTGGCCATTGCCACCCTGAGTGGGCTATGGCTGTGCCCCTGCTGCCAGCCACCATGCACTGCTGCAGGTGCCACAGGCTCCCGGTGCTCTGCAACTACAACCCTGCGGCAGGCAGGGATAATGCAGCCGTGGTGTGCTGAGATCACCTCTACGGGATGCGGACGTGGTGGGTCCAGGTGGGTCTGTTGGCTGTGCCCTTGCCAGCAGCATACCTGCATATCTACACCTCTCTACTTTCCCCTGCCCTTTACTCATGGATATCTTCAGTCAAATTTTTCACTTATAAGGGACTGCATATCTTCTACCAAGACTCTGTTGGTGTGGTTGAAAGCCCGGAGAGAGTTGTGCTTTTTTTTTAACACAGCTTTTCAACATTCAGCTATGATTGGTATAAGATTTGGGAAGGTCTAACCTTGAGGGTTCATGGAGTGACTGCCCTTGATTTCTTAGGCTTTGGCTTCAGTAACACACCAGGACCTTATCACTATTCCATATTTTAGCAAGCCAACATCATGGAATAACTTCTAAGACATCTGCGGCTCCACAGCCACAAGTTCAATCTTTTGTCTCATCATTATGGAGATATTGATGCTCAGGAGCGAATCTATAGGTACAAGAAGAATTGATCTGGTTGGCATACCATAAAGAGTTTCTGTCAAATGGAGATATTTTTTCCCGAGAGTCACCATCCTCTTCTCCAAAAGCTACTCAAAGATGGAGACGTGCTATTATCCATCCTCATGCAGCTGATGAACTTTGAATTCTGTCGAGGGCTCACCCCAGTCTTTGGGCCATACACTAAGCCCTCCGAGAGCAAGTTGTGGGACACGTGGGCAGGGATCCAAAACAATGATGAGAACTTAGTCACTGACAGTCTCATACAGTACATAAATCAGAGGAAGAAGTTTAAAATATACAGGGTAGGAGCTCTTGCCTATGTATCTATTCCCATTCATTTTATGTATGGGCCATTGAATCCTGTAAATCCCTATCCAGATTTTTTGGAGCTATACAGGAAAATGCTGCCACGGTCCACAGTGTCAATGCTGGATGACCACATTAGCCACTATCTGCAGCTAAAGGATCCCATGGGCTTCTTGAATGCATATATGGGCTTTATCAACTACTGCTGAGCTGGAAAGAGTAACTTCCCTGTATTACCTCTGCTACTTCCTTACCTATTGTGTTTCCACTTGGGAAGAAATGCCAAAAGAGGTCCTGGCCATCAAACACTATGCTCTCAAAGAAGTCCACTTTACTCACATTAGTGAACAGTATAGAGGAAAAAGCCAGCAGGAGCTCCGACTAATGGTTGACATCATACTCCACCTCCCATTCCTTTGACAGCAGATCAAAAGTGGATGGACTTGACTTTGTCTTTGTGTTATTAGGAAATTCTACTCCCCCCCCCCCCCGACATTCCTTTGCATAAAAGACTTTTTAACACTTCTTTGGACTTTTCCAAAATATTTAGAAATGCTAATTTCAGTTCTGACATCAATTGGAATCCTAAAATAAAAATGAGAAGGGGCTGCCTTGCCTCTCCTTAATGGCTTTAGGGGCACAAACTCTTTTCTTTTTTTGTTTTTGAGACAGAGTCTCACTTTGGCTCCCTTGGTAGAATCCTGTAGCATCGTTGCTCACAGCAACCTCAAACTCCTGGGCTTACGTGATTCTCTTGCCTCAGCCTCCCAAGTATCTGGGACTACAGCCATCCTCCACAACACTCAGCTATTTTTTGGAGACAAGGTCTCGATCTGGCTCAGGCTAGTCTCGAACTTGTGAGCTCTGGCAATCTATCTGTCTTGGCCTCCCAAGTGTTGGGATTATAGGCATGAGCCACCGTGCCCAGCCTGGCACAAGCTCTTTAAAGTTCTCTAAGCAACATAGTTACAAGGGAGAGTAAGGATCCCTTCCCATAACTTTGGATTTAGTTTCATTAGCTTCTTCTAATTATAGACATTTATTAAAATAGATATTGGTTTAAATATTGCAGTATTCTAAGACTATGACTTACTTACACATAATATATATTTTATAAGGCAGATTCTTATTCTGCCAAAGTAGCAAAACTTATTAAACCTGAATTGAACTAAATCCAAACTATTTACTGAATTTCCTAAAATCACAGGACATTAAGGACCAATAGCATCTGTGCCAGAGATTGACTGCTGTTAGTTCGAAAGACCAATTTTAAAAGCAAACAACAGTCTGATTCCTCATACCTCAGTGCTTAGAAACGTCTCTTCTGAGCTAATGTGGAGGGGAAGGATCATTGCGTAGTCCAAGTTAGCAAGCTGAATGTTCATTGATTCCTTTCATGATAATCACTTAACTCCCCACTAGCTATTCTAGAGAGGCTTCTCATGTAGCTCAGCAATTCCTGTACTTTACAGACAGGAATGTTCTAAAAACTTTAAGATCAAATTTTGAAAGACCTATGAGCAATGATGCTGAATATTTTCTTTTACGCCACATTCATTGTCTTAAAGCAAGATTAAGTGATTGATTTAAATTCATTTTTATTAGCACCTTCAAGTATAGCAACTTTGAAATTGAAACAAGTGTTTATTTGCTATTAATAAAAAGAACTGTGACCAAAAAATAACAATAATCCATGTTTGTAAATACTTTGTACTCCACAAGAAAAAAGTTAAATAAATACATGATGAAAAGAAAAGAAAGCTGGTTCCACTCATACAATTCTACAACCTCCCCTATACTCATTTTATATTGTTTCGTACTTATTGTTACTGCCCAAAAGTTATTCAGCTATTTGAATTCTGCTACTAGATCTAGTGTGTAACTACAATGGGTGGGAAACCAGCAACAAAATTGAATGGCTGTACATTTTACTGTGGAAAATATAATTCAACTAAAGAAAGGAGGGGGAGATTAGACCAAATCACTACAGAAATCAAGAGACTATCTCAGGAACCAGAAACAAAGGCAGGCTCTATTGTAGGGATAGATTCTCCATCTCTAAATGCAGTGTGGATCTGACTCTGCTTGCCTACACCCTGATCCCTTATGGGTACCACAAGCTACTCATACCAAGCTAACTCCCACTCATCTCCCAGGCCTTATCTTCAACCTTATCTTCTAAAAGAACCCTTCCCTGATCTCCTCCCTCCATCCAAATTGAGTTCCCTTAATATTCTCTCTCATTGCACCATCCACGTTCCTTTCCTTCAAAGGACATATCACAATTTGTGCATAGACATTACTTTGTGCTTATTTGATGAATGCCTGTCTTTATCACTAGACTGCAGACTCCAGGAGGGCAGGCAATGGAATTGCTACTGCTGACTATTACAACCTCAGTGATCAACAAAGTGCCTGGCATATAACAGAAACTCTAATATTTGGGCTGAATTGAAAGAATAACAGTTATCAATTCAGACTCACAAAGACCTTGATCCTGGAAAAAGGGGTAGTGTGCTGAATAAAATAAGGTAAATAGGTATTTTGATCACTAGAGAGGTATTAGCTACACATAAACAAGTAAGGTGGTACTGTGCTTTAAAAAGAAAAGAAAGACCTTCATAGCACGTGTAATTTCCATCACTCTAAATAGTAAATTCTTGGCCGGGCGTGGTGGCTCACGCCTGTAGTCCCAGTGATGTGGGAGGCCGAGGCGGGTGGATTGCCTGAGCTCAGAGGTTCGAGACCAATATGACTAGCAGTGAGCCAGAGTAAGACCCCATCTCTACTAACATCAAAAACAGCCAGACGTTGTGGTGGGCATCTGTAATCCCAGCTACAACTGGGGAGGCAAAAGGGGACAGAGCATAGCCAGAGGAAGAACATCTAAAAAAAGAAAGAAAATGAACAACAAAAAAAAGTACTTCAAATGAAGAATAAAAATAAAAAAAATAAATAAAAAATAAATAAATAGTAAATTCTCAAGGAAAAGAAATAGTATGCTCTTTGTCTTTATTTAGCCCAGTGATTTGCAGGGTTTAAGAGTGGACCACACCCTCAACCTTTTCCCTTACTGGGGCATGATGCTGATGCCAAATGTCCCATAGTAAGGGCATCTTCCTTTGGGGGAAGCACTATCTTCACTGGCTCCCCATTCAAGACTCCAGATGGCTGAGGGGAAGGTGGGGCAGTGAAAGGAGGAAAAGGCAGATGATAGATTTCACAACCACACTCTCCTGCTGAGATTCAGTCCTGGTGCTTGGCCCCTCCATGGGCTCAGAATTTGGATGACTAATGATGAAGCAGGAAAAATTTTAAAGTCTCACAATACAATACTCAAAACCCCTAAGATGAGATGATGATCTGTGAAGAAAAAAGGTCAGTCAACCTTCTAGTTCTTCCTTTACAAGATTCCAACCAACATGAGTTAAAGATGTTCTGCTCCAGGGGCCCAGGGACATTCAGAGCTATCATGGCTTAATGGTTAAGAGAATGCTGCCCACACCAGGCAGGCATGAGTTTGGGGGTCAGCTGGCCCTCCTACTTGCCCATGTGGGGCTTCAGTTTCCTCTTCAGTGCCTGATTCAGTTGTTGTGAGGATTAAATAAAATAATAATGTAAAAGAGTGATTCCTGAGTGTACAGTACACTGTGCTATCAGCTGGGGGTAAGTTTACCTGAACATTCTCTTCAGTCACCTCTATTTCGGCAGTATAGATATAGTCAATCAGCTTACTCAGTGTCTGCCCATCCACATCCTTAATTTCGATCTTCTTGGCTTTACTCTCAGACATGTCACCTACAGTTCACAACAAAAACAAAAAGGACATGAACATGGCACCTAGGGTTTGCTTAACTTCCACATGGCCATCAGCCTCTCTTAGAAACATAAAAGCACTGCCCATGCTCTGACAGAGAGTGGAGGGATTCAGGCATGGAGAAGCACAAACTAGATGACATCAAGGTCACATCAACACCGGTTCTGTGATCACCCACAAACCCAATCTTAAGCCTTCCTCACTCTATTGCCCATTTCCATTTTGAAGGCAAGTCTGTGTGCAGTCATCCATTCCACCAACATTTACTATAAACTACATACAAGGCCAAGAAAAGTGAACAAAATATGCTCCCTTCCTCAAGGAACACAAGACTAGAAAAGCAGATATATAAAAATATTTATAGACATCAGTGATAAGAGCTTAGTAGAGGGATAACAAGAATAAGTAGCATTTATTGAGTGCTAACTATGGCCAAGCACTGTGTTAAGCATTTTAAGTCTTGCCTCTTCTAATCTTCACAACATATGAGCTTAACTAACATTATCCCCATTTTACAGATGAAGAAACAGAGGCACAGGAGAGTAAGTAATTAATTTTGCCCACAGTGATATACGTGGGAAGGAACAAAATTGGGCTGAAACCCATGGAATCTGACTCTGAACTCCACACTCATAACCACTACACAATACTAAATCCTAAGAACATAGAGGAGGAAGCAACAAATTCTGTCTGAGAACTCCAGTTAGGCAACATAGTAGGAGGTCACATTTGAGCTGGATATTAGAGGATTAAGAAGAGTTCCATAGGCAGCAAAGGGAGGAAGGAGGAGGTGGACATGGAATCTGTAAGTGCAAAGGGAGGAAATGCTAAAAGGATAAATATCAGGAATGGCACTCATGAAATCTTACTTATCCTTTATTTATTTATTTATTTGAGACGGAGTCTCACTATGTTGCCCTCAGTTGAGTGCTATGGAGTCATAGCTCACAGCAACCTCAAACTCTTGGGCTTAAGCAATTCTCTTGCCTCAGCCTCCCAAGTAGCTGGGACTACAGGCACCTGCCACAATGCCTGGCTATTTTTTTGTTGCAGTTGTCATAGTTGTTCAGCAGGCCCCAGGCTGGGTTCAAACCCACCAGCTCCAGTGCATGTGGCCAGCACCCTAGCTGCTAAGCTATAGGCCAAGATTACTTATTCTTGTGAGAGGTTGGTACAAGGGGTAACAGTGAAAAGAAAGAACTGGAGAGGTAAATGGGGCCAGGACTTGCAAAGTCTTGTACGTGATGTAAACAAGTTTAGTTTTATTCTAAGGGTAGCACCACTGAGAGGTTTTAAACAGGGGAATGACATCAACAGATGAGTATTTTTGAATGAAAATTTGGGTGCAGGGTAGAAGATAGATTTAGGCAAAGAGAACAGCTGGGAGGCCCTGATAATAATCCAAGAAAGAGAAAAGGTAGGTCTGTGAACAAAGGTGGTGGCAGCACCACGGTTTTATGGTCCTGAGGCCCTGACTTCAGCCTGTGCACTATAAACAACACACGTTTATCTAGAGCCAGGCTCATTCAACAAGGGCTACTGATCTCAGATGGAAAGACAGGCACCACATATGTCTTCATAGACTGAAATAAAGGGCAACTTGACTATAAGAAACAAGGGATTCAGAAGCCCTAATGTATGTGTGAAAACAGAGCCTCGGTGGTTGTTTTCTCTCTGTGGAATTTGTGCACTAGAGCCAAGAAAATAAAGTACAGTACAGCATGTGGGCTGCAGACACCCACCTCCAAGCTGCATGGATGGCACATGATTCCTCCACCAATCCCCAGTCCCCAACCTGACACACTTCTAGATCTGAATGACTCTGGAACAGGGAGGAAAACATTCCAAACCCTGCCTGCTACCTTCACTGCCAGATCAGGTAGACCCCAGACTCTACTCTGTTCTCCCTCCTTTGACCACTGGTGGAAGCCAATGAAAAGGCCCCAACACAAAGAGCAGAACAAAGAGGAAAAAAAGGAAACAGAAAAAGATGGCAGTGTCCTCCTGCACCCATAAGACAGGCACTCACAATCATTGACTTGAATTTATTCTGAGATGCTTAAACAAAAACTTGTTTACAAAAGGAAATCAAAAGTTAAGCTTCTCTCTCTAAACAGCCATTAAGAAATGTATTAATGAGAGTACAGTTGGTAATTATATTGCAAGAGATAATCAAAGATAGCCAATTATTAGTTTAAGAACTTGGCCCTTAAAAAATCAACTAAGAAAGGCTTGGCACCTAAAGCTCAGCATCTAGGGCACCGGCCACATACACCAGAGCTGACGGGTTCGAATCCAACAAGGGTCTGCCAAATAACAATGACAACTACAACAACAAAAAAAAAAATAGCTGGCTAGGGTGGTGCCTGTGGCTCAAAGGAGTAGGGCACTGGCCCCATATGCTGGAGGTGGTGGGTTCAAACCCTGCCCAGCCCCCCCCCCCCAAAAAAAATAGCTGGGCATTGTGATGGGCACCTATAGTCCCAGCTACTTGGGAGGCTGAGGCAAGAGAATCGCTTAAGCCCAAGAGTTTGAGGTTGCTGTGAGCTATGACGCCACAGCGCTCTAGGAAGACATAGTGAGACTCTGTCTCAAAAAAAAAATAATAAAATAAAAAAACAAACTAAGAAAAAGAGCAGCCAGACTGCAAGAACCCAGAGATTCAGAAGCCCTCATGGGAGTGCAAATCAGAGCCTCAGCTGATTGTTCTCTGTCTGTGGAACTTGTGCTTGGGAGTCAGGTTTAAATTTTCTAACTTTGGGGTAAACAAATGGAAAATGATAAATATTTTTATATAAGCACAAAAGTTCAGTTTTTCTAGGGGAATGACAGATCATTTTTATCAGATTCTGATAGGGATCTATAACTTGGAAAATGTTAAAACAGTTTTCTAAACAGTAGGACTTTGGAAGACTTTTTCTTGCTTCTTTAGACAGACTCTGAAATTTATAATTTTCTACTTTAAATATGTAAAACTTTAAAAAAAAGAATGAGACATAAAAACTCGGGGCTCAAGGACAATAGTTATTTTCTAAGAAAGCTTACTTGTAGTAAATTGGAGAACCATATAAATCACATAGATTTGTAGAATCCAATCTTGCTATCTCTTAAGAATAAACAAAAATGACTATACCAAACTAAGACGTTAGCTTAAATAGGTCTCGAAAATAGTCATACTAACAGTCACTACTGTGTGCCAAGCTCTCTGCTAAGGGTTTTTTATACACATTATTTCATTTAATCCTCTTAATTCCCTGAGGTAGATCATATACGTATTACTTCCATTTTATAAATTTTTTTTGAGACAGAGTCTCACTATATTGCCCCAGGCTAGAATACCCTGGTGTCAGACTAACTCACAGCAACCTCAAACTCCTGGGTTCAAGTGATCCTTCTGCCTCTGTCTCCTGAGTAGCTGGGATTATTACAGGCCCCTGCCACAACATCCAGCTAATTTTTCCTATTTTTAGTAAAGATAGAGTCTCACTCTTCCTCGGGCTAGCCTTGAAATCCTGAGCCCAAGCAACCATCCCTCCTCAACCTCCTGAGTAGCTAGGACTACAGGCAACCACCATAACACCCCGCTAATTTTTCCCATTTTTAGTAGAGATGGGGTCTCACTCTTACTCAGGCAGGTCTCAAACTCCTGAGCTCAAACAATTCTCCCATCTCAGGCTCTCAGAGCACTAGGATTACAGGCATGAGCCACCATACCTGGCCCTATTTTATAAATTATAGAATTGGCATTTCAGGAAGTATTTACACATAGGTAGTAAGAGACAGGGCCATGATTTGAACCTTGACCTAAGTCTAGACCCTGTGTCATTTTTTAGTTTAGACAGAGTCTCATTATGTCACCCTTGGTAGAGTGCCATGGCATCAGAGCTCACAGCAACCTCAAACTCTTGGGGGGCTTAAGCGATTCTCCCGCCTCAGCCTCCCAAGTAGCTGGGACTACAGCACCTGCTACAACGCCTAGCTATTCTTTTGTTGTTGTTGCAGCTGTCATTGTTGTTTAGCTGGCCCAGGCCAGGTTCAAACTCCCCAGCCTTGATGCATGTGGCTAGCACAGTAACCACTGTGCTATAGGTCCCAAGCTGACCCTGTGTCATCTGTAATAAATCCCTCTATATAGACCAGGTGCAGTGGCTCATACCTGTAATCCTAGCACTCTGGGAGGTAAACTGCCTGAGCTCACAGGGTGGAGACCAGCCTGTGCCAGAGCGTGACCTCATCTCTAAAAATAGCTGGGCATGGTGGCCGGACACCATGGGAGGCTGAGCCAAGAGAATTGCTTGAGCCCAAGAGTTTGAGCTTACTGTGAGCTATGATGTCATAGCACTCTACCAGGGATGACAAAGTGAGACTCTGTCTAAATAAATAAATCCCCCAAACTGACCCTAACTAATATCCCTAATAAAGTATTCCCAACCCAAGATAATGATACAAATTCTTAGAACAAGCTAGTACTTAAAACCTACCAAAGGACCAAGCAGACTAGGATCTTGTTAAGTTTATCTGTCAAGATACCTTCAACACGCAACACAGTGCTTATCATATAACAAAGACTTAAAAAAGATTTGTTGGGGTGGTAAAATGGGGAAGAAGAGAGGTTGTCTTAACATCTCATAATTCTATTGGCTTCAGCAATTCCTGAAAGATAGAAACTATCAAGGGCTTAGTCATTCTTTCTACTTTACTCTCCTCTATCAGTTTGACAAAATATTTCTAGAAAACAGAACATGAACCTGTAAGTCCTTCTATGTTTAAGATCAAACCAAGCATCCTCCTCTCTATTTTTTCCTAAGAGGCATAGTTGGCCATCTCAGGCTCTAAACTTTCAGAAAATGTCTGTCAGGTACACATCTTTTTGCCCTCTCCATCTTCTGCCTGTTAACTATTAACATGCATGTCCTGTTCTTCAAATAGAACATGATACACTCAAGGGCAGATATTTGCTCATTCATTTACTCAGCAAACATGTATTAAATGTGTTCCCACATGTCAAGCACTGAGTTAGGCCCAAAGGACACAGTCGTGAACAAGTACGGCCCTGCCCTCATGGAGCTTAGCCTGGTGGAAAGCAACAAGTAAACAATTGCAAAGGGTATTAAATTCTAGAAAGGAGGACACAGCTTGAAAGATTCTTAAGCCAAGGACTCTTATACCCTAACCCGTATGAAAAAATGATGAGCACACAGCAGCACATATTTGCTCTTCCAAGGAGAGAGTCCATTGTTTTCATCAGATTGATTCGTAATGGTTAAGAACTATTGAGCTAGAGAAGGAGTCATACCTATTCAGAAGAGAAGAATACTCCAGACAGAAAGAATAAAATATGTATATTATTCTTTATATCTATATCTATATATATCAGGAAGTATACAAGAGCATGACCTGTCTGGAAAGCATAAGAAGTTCAGTCTTTGTGTAGCACAGCATGCAAAGGGAAGAATGGTGAGATAGGCAGGGTCTATCACTTGAGAGCCTTCCGGGCCATGCTAAAGAGTTTAGACTTCAGCCTAAAGACAATGGGAAGTCCCTGACAGATATTAAGCACCAGATTATTATATTAGGACTCATCATAATTTTATTTTGGGATTATCACTATAGCCACAGTATGGAAAATGAATTAGAAGTAGGAGAACAAAACAGGCAGCAAGTTGACCAATTAGAAGGCTGCTGCAGAATATCAAGTAAAAGATGACAGTGGCCTGAACTACAGGACTATATCTTGGACTTCTTTAAATCCTCTACTTTAGGACCTTGCACTTAGCAGTCTCTGAAAACCATAGAGAGCTCAGGAAAGCAAGTAATCCCACAAGTCTATTAGGTACAAGTGTCTGAGTCTCGGTTCTAGATCCTAGCAAGAACACTTTGTGCACAACTGAGATTTTTTTTAGATAAAAGACTGACAAAGAGTTGCAGAAAGAAAAGGTCGGGCTGGAAGATTGAAAGGGGCAATTTCACTATCACAGAAGACTCAAGATGTCTAGAAACTCACTGGCTTGTTTTCCAGATCAGTATAAAATACCCAACCCTTTTATTAAGAAAATGAAGCCTTGAGAATGAGAAAGGAATAGCAGATTGGCTGGCAGGTCTCTCTAAAGAACCATAGCTAAATCACCAACCACCCCTATGAAGTTTTATGTCCTTAAAGAGAAGAAAAAAGTATTAGAGTCTTTTATGTTATAGAATTCTTCCTTGTTGCTAACTTGAATTACTGCTGTAATTTAGTCTCATGTTCTGGGTAGAGAGAAAACAGGAAAATCCTTATCCTTTACACAATAATTCATCATAGTGGTTGAGTTGGTTATGGAACTTTCTTCCCTCTAATCCTCACTTAAATCCTATTGTCTGTGTTGTCAACTCATTTGGCTAGAGCTGAGCACTAAGGACTATGTGAACAATTAACCTCACATGAGAGAAAGAAATACTCTGCACTTCCTTGAATCCTGGATTAGGAGTTGGTTTCACCTTCCATGTAACTGTCTTCTAGAGTTACACATATTAAGTGCTAGGGTCAGGACTGGAACCCAGGTTATTATGGCTCCAAAGCCCTTTCCAAAATACCACCCTATCTCCTAATTACCTTTCTTGTAGGTAAGTGGTCTGGGCCATTTGACTACAAAAAGCTGATCTCCATCTCCAGTGAAACAGGACATTCCATGCCCTGCCTTTATCCCAAGGCTGTGTGAGAATCAAAGATGATGAGAGTGTGAGAGCTAGGACAGTGGGATCCTGCAGAGCTGCAATGACAGGTATCACCCCATCACCTATCCTCCCTGGAATCTCATCCCTCCTCCACCTGGGGAATACCATGCTCAGGGAACACCACCTTAGGAAGGAAATGCCTGTGTAGCCACACAAATGTTTCAAATCAACCCTAACCACCACCACACTTCACATTCAAAGAGCTTTGAAACTGTGAAGTCCTCTACAAATAATAAAAGTCAACTTTATTAAGTACCTATTCTGTGCTGGGGGTCTTATACCCATTACCTATATTTGCTCCCTGTTTACTGTTATTATTCCAGTCTCACAGATCAGAAAATTGAGGATCAGAGTGGACAAGTGAATTCCCCACACATATATTAAGTGATGGGGTCAAGACTGGAGCCCAGGTCATTATGGCTCCAAAGCCCTTTCCAAAATACCACACTATCTCCTAATGCAAGGTGGTATTACTACCCTAGCATTTAATCCTTAGCAAAGAAACCTCCATGTCACCAACCCCAAACATCTTTTATGAACATTCATAAAACATTCCTTATTAATGTCCAATGATGATCTGAATTTTAAGACTTGTCTGAGCTACTCTAAACCCAGACAAGTCTACCCTAGACCATCTTGGTCAAACCACCTACGCTCCTTTTTTTTCTTTTATTTATTATTTATTAATTAATTAATTTATTAATTTATTTATTTATTTTGAGACAGAGTCTCTCTCTGTTGCCCTGGGTAGAGTGCTGTGATGTCATAGCTCACAGCTACCTCCAACTCCTGGGTTCAAGCAATCCTCTTGCCTCCAACTCTTGAGTAGCTGGGATAACAGGGGCCCATCACAAATGCATGGACAGTTTTTTCCTATTTTTAGTAGAAATGGGATCTCACTCTTACTCAGGCTAGTCTCAACTCCTTAGCTCCAGGAGGTGATCCACCACCTCGGCCTCCCACAGTGTTAGGATTACAGGTGTGAGCAACCACGCCTGGCACAGCTGCACTTTAAATAGCAAAATTCAGGGGTGGGGGTGAGTAGCAGTCTCTATTCCTAGATGCATGACTACTATAGCCCTCACCTCCAAATCTGGGTCTCCTAAGCCAGAAAAGCAAGTCTGACTTCGAAGTGTGTTAGGGACAGAAAGACGAAATCCTATATCACTGTTACTTCAACCCACAGTGAATAACTCTAGAAGACAGTTACCTGGAAGATGAAAACAACTCCTAATCCCAGGCAGCCTCTGACATCTCTAGTGCTTTTTTAACTGTTCTATTAACCCCTGGCTTTCAGAAACTGGATTCTATCTACCACCAGTATTACTCCACAACCTCTCTCAGGTCTAAAGAAGTAACTCAGTTCCCTAGTTCTGCCTCCCTCCCTGCCCCATAGCCTTGTATTCAGTTTTTTTGTTATTTGTTTTTTATTTTTTTATTTTTTTGAGACAGAGTCTCAAGCTGTCATCCTAGGTAGAATGCCGTGGTGTCACAGCTCATGGCAACCTCAAACTCTCGGGCTAAAGCCATTCTCTTGCCTCAGCCTCCCAAGTAGCTGGGACTACAGGCGCCCACCACAATGCTCAGCATTGTTGTTGTTGTTGTTGTTGCTGTTGTTGTTGTTGTTGTTGCAGCTGTTATTGTTGTTTTAGCTGGCCCAGGCCAAGTTCAAACCCGCCAGCTTCCATGTTGTGGCTAGCACCCTAACCACTGAGCTATGGGCACCGCCCTTGTATTCAGTTTTGCTGGGCTCTATATTACACAAAGTTCTTCAAAGGCATCAACAAGTGTGGTCCAAGACAACTCTTCTCCTTCCAATGTGTGGCAGGAAAAAAAGGAAAAATGTTGGCCACCCTTGAACCATACTCTTACCTAGATACTGTGTAACATGTTAACTTTTTATTTTTTGCTTGTTCACATTTTCTGATTTTTTTTTCCTGTAATAAAAATATGAGAATAGTGTTCGAATGGATAGGTGAATGAATAGATGGAAGGCTGAACAAAAGGATGGAAGGGTGGATGGTAACAAAATTCTTTGGAAGGCTAGGGCTAGGTATTGTTTTAGATTGCCTTCTTCTCTTGATTCTCCTCTCCCTTCAATTACTAGAATCTAAGACATGCCCCAGAAGCACCTTTTCTCCCAATTTATAAGGACACTATGTTTTTGCTAAGGCACTTCCACTACCCCAGATACAAATTCATTAGCAAAAAGTGAAGCCAACACTATAATTCATTGCCATTCCAAATAGATTCCCCTCCCAACACTTTCCAACCACATACACAAAGAATGACTAGCACAGTTATTTGTTGAAGTCGCAGCTAAATAACTATTGCAGACAAAAATGAATTATTTTAAAAGAAATATAAATGGATGAAGGAAAAAGAAAAAAGGAAATAAAAACCTTACAACTAGGATTTGAGATAATTCTCAAAAATTTCAGACAGTAAACTTAGCTGGGTTTCTAGGCTAAACTAGGAAATTCCTGACCCAGGGCTCAAAATGAGGTTAATAGTAGCTTCATCAATTTAGCAGAGGCACAATTCCAAGTTGAGACCAGGCTCCCTACACATGATGAGCCTGGGGACACACAAGTAGGAATTCTCAAAGCACAAGTGCCACATTTCTCCCAATAAAAACCACTCTGCCCAGCTGTGTAAAAAATTAGGAAAAGAGGTGGTGCCTGTGGCACTGGTCCCATATGCCAAGATGGCGGGTTTGAGCCTGGCCCCAGTCAAACTGCAACAACAACAAAAAATAATTAATTAATTAATTAATTAAAAAGAAAATTAGGAAAAGAGTTAAGACCTACTCAGAAAAAATGTCCCTGTACTCACCCATTCTTAGCCAGCTCATGTTCATTCTTTTGACCTTCACTTACTCACCATCTCCTCTGTTGGGCACTAAGGATTCTGTAATAACAAGACATGTTTCCCAAATGCCCAAAGCTCACAGTGAAGTTCAGGAGACATCTCATTCACTCATTTAAAAAATATTTGAGCCCTACCACATACCAGGTGCTTAGGATACAGTAACAAACAAGTCCAACAAAGGCTTATTTTCTAGTATGGAGAGATAGATAAAAGATACATAAACAACCAACCAAGATGAATTTCAGATAGTAATAAGTGTTAATGAAAAAAATAAAATCAAGTATAGGAAGAAAAAGGCTTGGTATGGAACTATGGCCAGGGTGATCAGAAGAGGCCTCTCGGAAGAAGAGACATTTACAGAATAAAGAAGCAGCCAGTTATGTGAGATGCCAGGGCATGGCCAATGCAGACACCAGCCAACACACAAGAATGCAGTAACAGTCACCACACCCAGAGTAGGACAGGGCACTTGGAAAGCATGAGGAAGAGATACTTAACCCAGTCTGGGGGTCTCACCAAGCCCAGATGGTGTCCTCCTGTCTCTACCAGCAGTGATTTATAGAGCACTATAAGAACCTCATTCAGGGAAGATGCAGTATGGAACTACAAACACGAAGCTCAGCCTATGGGTTTCAGGGAATTCAGTCTCAGCAGTAACACAAATCCTTCTCCTTCTCTCAGCCTCAGTGTCTCTTTCTGCAAAATGAGAGCTCAGAAGGCCTGGTGAGGAACCTGAAGTCCATGTTGTTAACAAGCTCCCCTACATTTCCTTCCATTCAGATTTAACAGCATGACCATGATGCATGCTGAAATATGAGAACTAATAGCCTATATGATCCTACCTCTCTTTTTCTTGAGGTAGACAGGGGATATATGACCAACTGGCCTTGCTGGGACTTTGGTTCCATAATGTCTTCCACAAAGCTCTTCATGGCTTTCATAGGCTTTTCTTTCCTCCCTCCCATAAGGCCACCACCCTCAATATTTTCCCAGTGGGGCTGGAGCCCCATAACCATGGGTTATCATTTGCCCCTCACCATACCTGTGAACATTGCACAGAAGTAGGGGCTGCAGGCTGCCAGGACCACACGGTGGGCTTCTATCTCGACATCTTCTGCCACAATCATCACGTCACACAACAGCTGTTTACTGTAAGACACCAGTGAGGGGACAGGATGGGTCATAGCATAGACACCTATCCCCATCATACACAAGTGTTTTTTTCCTCCCACCCAGACTTCAGACTGTCACTGTCACAGAGACTTGCTCTATCTTGAATTTGGCAGGAAGGATGGATTCATCAAGTTTTCTAAGTGTCTGATATGTCTGACATTCATGCTTTCCCAAAGTACACAGAGAGATCAAACTACTCTCTTCTGTAAACTCAGGGCTACTTCATTGTCTTTACCTCTCTGTTCCATAATTCCATCAGTGGTTCAGGAAGCAGTGGCAAAAGCTTGGGATTGTCCACTGAGTGACTGAATAAATGCCAAGGAACATGAGTATACCACTGACAGGTGCCACCAGCAAGATCAAATACTAACAATTCCCCAAGGGGTCCACTACATATAGTAAGAGGCAAGCCAAACTCCCATAACTTTCCTTCCACTCAGATTTAACACTATCAATGAGAAGACTCCGCCTGCATACATAGTGCTCCATAAAGACCCTGTACAAACTCCCATCACTGCAATTATTAAAAATTTTATAACTAACATTTTTAATTATGTGTCACCTCAATAAACTGTAAACTCAGACAAGAATGTGTTTTATTTACTCTTATATCCAAGACACATGGCTGCATACATAGCACACAGCAAACTCTAAATTTTTTTTTTTTTTTTTTAGACAGAGCCTCAAGCTTTTGCCCTGGGTGGAGTGCCATGGCATCACAGCTCACAGCAACCTCCAACTCCTAGGCTCAAGCGATCTCCTGCCTCCGCCTCCCAAGTAGCTGGGACTACAGGCACCTGCCACAACGCCTGCCTATTTTTTGGTTGTAGCTGTCATTGTTGTTTGGTGGGCCTGGGCTGGATTCAAATCCACCAGCTCAAGTGTATGTGGCTAGCGCCTTAGCCGCTTAAGCCATAGGTGCCGAGCCACAAACTCTAAATTTGTAAAGAATGAATGAATGGACTGGAATCAATGCACATTCACAGAGGGAACCAATACATGACTACTTTAGAGATCAAGCCACCCTAACAATTTTTCCTTCATCAGTCTTCCAAGATCTTACATACCTAATATCAATGTAATAGTTAACATTTATTGAATTATATGTGCCAAGCACTATTCTAAGCACTTTTAACTATTTTTTCTTTTTCTTTTCTTTTTTTTTTTTTTTGACACAGAGTCTCAAGTTGTCACCCTGGAGTCACAGCTCACAGCAACCTCAAACTCTTGAGCTTAAGCAATTCTCTTGCCTCAGCCTCCCAAGTAGCTGGGACTACAGGTGCCCACCACAATGCCCAGCTATTTTTTTTTGGTTGCAGTTGTCACTGTTGTTTGGCAGGCCCACGCTGGACTTGAACCCGCCAGCTCCAGTGGATGTGGCTGGCACCCTAGCCACTTGAGTTACAGGTGCAAAGCCAACACGTGTTTTTTCTTTTTTTTTTTTTTTTTTTATTAAATCATAGCTGTGTACATTGATATGATCATGGGGCATCATATACTAGCTTCATAAACCATTTGACACATTTTCATCCCAATATTCAACCTAGCCTTCCTGGCAGTTAGGTGATATCTCAAAGTAGTTTTGATTTGCATTTCTCTGATGATGAGCTTTTTTTCATGTGTTTGTAGATTGTGCATCTGTCTTCTTTAGAGAAGTTTCTAAAGAAAGTCCCTTGCCCACCCTGAAATGGGGTCACGTGTTTTTTTTTTTTAATTTTATTTTATTATTTTTTTTTATTATAGATAAAAAATATGCACCATAGATGTGGCCCAACCCATCAAAATTTGAGTTCTCTGTGGATTCTGGTTATTAGACCTTTATTGGAGGTATAACCTGCAAATATTTTCTCTCATTCTGAGGGCTGTCTGCTTGCTTTACTTACTATGTTCTTGGCTGTGCAGAAGCTTTTTAGTTTGATCAGGTCCCAGTAGTGTATTTTTGATACTGCTTCAATTGCCTGGGGAGTCCTCCTCATAAAGTATTCACCCAGGCCGATTCCTTCAAGAGTTTTCCCTGCACTTTCTTCAAGTATTTATATAGTTTCATGTCTTAAGTTTAAATCTTTTATGCAGTGAGAGTCTATCTTAGTTAATGGTGAAAGGTGTGGGTCCAGTTTCAATCTTCTACAGGTTGTTAGCCAGTTTACCCAGCACCATTTGTTAAATAGGGAATCTTTTCCCCACTGAATGCTTTTAATTGACTTGTCAAATATCAAATAACAGTAAGTAGCCGGGTTCATCTCTTGGTTCTCTATTCTGTTCCAGAAATCTACTTCTCTGTTTTTGTGCCAGTACCATGCTGTTTTGATCACTATTGATTTGTAGTACAGTCTCAGGTCTGGTAGCGTGATTCCTCCTGCTTTGTTTTTATTGCTGAGCAATGTTTTGGCTATTCAAGGTTTTTTTCTGATTCCATATAAAACGAAGTATTATTGTTTCAAGATCTTTAAAATATGACAATGGAGCTTTAATAGGAATTGCATTGAAATTATATATTGCTTTGGGCAGTATGGACATTTTAACAATGTTGATTCTTCTCAGCCATGAGCATGGTATGTTTTTCCATGATCTAACACTCATATTTTACAGAAGAATGAAACTGAGGCCCAGATTTCTAATATAGTTCTTGGTGACTTTTGTGGATTCTAGCTACATAGAAGTCTAGCTCCAGACAATAAATTGCACGAAGCCATTAATATTTCAGGAGATCAAGAAATATTCTACACACAATAGGCACTCAACTCAACCCATTATCCATTCATGTGGTTATTCAGTAAAAACCGATCTCTGCAGCTCTCCTATATATTAGAGTCTTAATTTGTTAGAGGATAAAGTATGCTTTGGCCTAAACTTGAATTGGATCTGGTTATAGCTGAGATATTCCCAATAGAATTTGGTTATAACCACTTTAAGCATAACATTAGCCTTTAAAGCTAGAATATTTTTAACACGGCCTCTGAGAAATCTGTCCGGATAAAATATGTTTCTCTTACAAGAAACCAGGAAGCTTTCCTGGACATTCATTGAATTAATAAGGCATGAACTGAAATGAAAACCCGACTTGGAGAAAGGTCTCTGCACCAGACAAACCAGGTTTTAGGCCTGGTGGGTGAGGCGGTGGTGTGGTGATTAAGGAGGTAAGACCACGGAGGCGTGGGTGCCATGTCCATCCTCTCTAGATGAGTGACCTCAGTCTGTCTGGACCCCATCCACATCCCTCATCTTCACCATTTCCCCAAGTGCCAGTCGGGTTCCGTCTGCCGACACCTGAATTTCTTTGCGTGTGCGTGTTGTTTAGCTGTAAGAACTGGCTCTGTCCCTGCACACAGAGGCCACTGCTGGGGACAGCAGGCCGCATGGGAAGCCAGTGGCGCTGGGGGGTCGTGGGTAACTCTTGCAGCCCCCTGTTCTCTTGGGGTGGACGACTCCGACAGGCTCCATGCTGTTCCATGACGCTCCCCCATAGGCTGGTGCTCTGGCGGTCTCCGTGGGAACTGAACTGCCTGGTGAGCCACCTGTTGGCCTTTTCCTCCCCTGTGTCGCTTGCCCAAGCTCCCTGGCTGGTGTTTTCTAGGATTGCCTCCTGGATCATCTGCTCATGCTAGAATCCTTGCTCAGGCTCTGCTTGAGAAAATCCCACTGAGACGGCGTAAAGCCACCCAGCATGGGACTTTGGTGTGTTGTCCATGCTCCAATCGTACCAGCAGTTTCTTCCTTCTGTCTCTGCCTACGTGCCCCAAGAAGGGTCCTGTTTTGGGGTGGCAAAGGTCCAGGGCAAGAAAGGGTGAGAAGACAGGTGGTCAGGAAGCTCGTGGAGAGTCATGCACAGTTTTACGCATCTCTGCCACCATTGGCCAGCTGGTCCTCACTTTCCGGAGGTGACCATGTCATAGAGAGTTCAGACCACCCGAGGTGTGAGCTGCAGGGGGAGGCGGTGGGACAGGAGGCGGGGTAGGCTGGAGCCGCAGGTGTGGAGAGGGAGGCCGGGCCTCCAGGAGCCCCGTGGTGGCAGTAAGAGGCTGCAGTGGCAGAGGGAGGCTCAAGGCAATTCTGGCGTCTTTGCTCAGGTAGAGGTCTGGGGAGGGAGGAACCAGCTCTCCGATGAACCATCTCTGACTCCATCTCCTTTAGCTGCTGCCTGAAATGGTGCGATTTCCTCCCTTGGAAAGTCTTCAGCACATAGATAAAACATGAGTGTGATTTATTGTTTCACATTCCTCCCCTGCTGTTGGGCCGGCTCTGGCCCCTGGGCCTCCTTATCAATTAATGCCTTCGTGCCCAGCCCCCACTGCCTCCTCCCGGACCCACCAAGCCCCTGACAGTCTGCCAGGGACCAGGCCGGGCTGGCCCAGAGGGAGCCGTGTCAGATGCATTTGTACACAGACACTTAAAAATGAAGCCGCCGGCCCGGCTACAGAGCGCCTCCTTGGCCGACGGGACAAGTGATTGGCTTGGGTCCTGGTGGGGCCTCTGCCACTGGGTCCCCAAGGCCTTCCCGGTCATGCTGGGCGGTTCAGCAGGAACCCTGTGGAACGCCAGTGAAGTGACGAGGCTTCTCAGAGGCCGCCCCATCCTGCTCGGGGCCTAGTGGATTAGAGGAATATGTACAATTTCCAAATTTAGCGTTCAGGAATAGCTTCGTATAAACAAGGGCTGCTTTCGCCTCAGAGATGCAAGTAGATAATGCCAAAAAAGTCCCCCTTTGTGACGGAATTCTGTGATTCTGCAGCCAACCTCCAAGTTGACTGTTGGTGCAACTGAAGGCCCACTTCCTGCCTGTCCTCTGCATGGGTGGTCGGGCTCCAGCTGAAATATCCAGGCTGACAAATGCTTTTACAAAGGCCAGATTATACACTGTAAACCTACTGTCAGCTGGGCAGAGAGAAACCCAAATGCCTCTCTGCCATTTAAAGATTTAGTTTGGCTGCAAGACTAAAGCACTTCTTGAGCGATAAAAGCGGCCCTGCGTTTGTAAATTGTTGTCGGAGGTGCCTGAGCTCGGGGCGAGGGGGTCTGTCACCAGGAAATGCACAGCCTACCCCTGGTTTGGGGAGATCTGGGTGCTTTACAGAGTCCTCCCGAAAAGCAAAAGAGGATTTCTAGGGGGGACAAAGTTTAGGACATAGCTGTATTTGGGGGAGGATTCAGGTTCGTGGAGAGTTTCAAAGGGTGAATTTTCATGGGAGGAAGCAGACCAACTTACAGCTTGGAAAATGCACATTTGGGGCTGGGCCAGGAGGAGACTGAGTTCTGGTCCTGCTGGTGCTGTTTTTTTTTTTTTTTTGCAGTTTTTGGCCAGGGCTGGGTTTGAACCCGCCACCTCTGCCATATGGGGCTGGTGCCTTACTCCTTTGAGCCACAGGCACGACCCATCTGGTGCTGTGTTTATGGGAATCCAAACCTCTGACTCCCACAAAAGAGCTCACCCCCTCCCACAGACACTGAGTGAGCTGGAGGACCCCACGATGGTGTGCTAACCAGCCTGCCTCTCTACTCAAAGCAGGAGGGGAGCAGGGTTGGGGAATGTGGCTGAGGGGCAGGTCTGGAAGGGGGCTGCAGCTTCGCCACCTCCGGGGACTTGGCCCTGCCAGTCGGAGGCCCTCTAGCAGGTTAGAGCTGGTCAACAGGACACCTGGGAGAGGGCAGCTTGGCTTTCAGTGCAAAGATCTCCAGCTCCTTGGACATGGGCGAGATAGGGGATTGGGGTCCCATGAAGTCAGGAAGGACATGGAGATGTTGAACATGGCACACAGAGGGGTCAGACAGTTTTCTCCACAAGCAAAACCAGGCAAGAGTCTCCATTCAACAAATACTTGCTAAGCCCTTGCCACGTGACACTGGGGAGCAGGGCTCACAGAGGGGGAGGGAGTGGCGTGCCAGTGGGGTGGGCTCACAGTTTTAAATGAGCCAAAATCAGCCTCTGGGCGGAGGTGACTCATAGATGAAATCCTGGAGGATGGAGGTGAGTGACCAGGGTGTCTGTGAAGGGGGCAGCTGATACAAGGCCCTGGGGCAGAACTGTGCCCGGAGCAGAGGGAGAGCAGTGTCTGGAGAGGTGCATACGCGGGGGAAGTGGCCAGAGAGGTCGGGGGCATGTGGAGAGGGCAGGGCATATGGTCTCGGGGTTCCCTGGGCAATTTGGTAGCCACTAGCCTCATGTGGCTCTTGCATTTAAATTTAAATTAAGTGAAAAAAATGTTTTTTGATACAGAGTCTCATTCTGTCACTCTGGGTAGAGTGCTGGGACATCATAGCTCACAGCAACCTCAAATTCTGGGTCTTAAGTGATCCTGCCTCAGCCTCCTGAGCAGTTGAGACTACAGGTACACTCCACAATGCTCACCTAGTTTTTCTATTTTTAGTAGAGATGGGGGTCTCCTTTTTGCTCAGCCTGGTCTCAAACTCCTGAGCTCAAGTGATCCTCCTTCCTCAGCCTTCCTGAGTACGGGGATTACAGGTGTGAACCACCGTGCCTGGCCAAGTGAAATAAATTTTAAGCCAGTCTAAAAATGAGCTCCTCAGTCAACCAGCTGCATTTCAATTGCTCAATAGCCACCCGCAGCTGCTGGCTGCTGTGCTGGACAGCACAGATCTAGAACTTGCCATCATGACAGGAAGCTCTAGTCCAGGGCCTTGTAAGGACCCACAGAGACCATCCTAAGAGCTTTGACTCCCACTGGACAGCAGTGGGAACCATTGCAGGGGTTGGCCAGAGGGTGGATATTTTTGAAGGGTCGCTCTGGCTGCTGTGATGAGATATGATGCTGGAGAGAAAAGAAAATTAGGCTAATATTATGTCTACTTCGCAAGGCCTGGGCAGGGGGGCCGGTGGTCAACCAGGGGCACTCAGCCCTCAAGAACTGAGCCAGGCCCAGAATCAGGTCTCCTGCCTCACAACTGGGGGCCCTCCCGATTAGAAAAGGCCCGTTCTTCATACCTTGGATGACATACACGGATACTGCGTGTCTGTATGTGTAGATATGAGCACACACGTGTGGATACCTGTATAACATGCACATACACACGTATGTAAGAGCATGCATGGATATGTATATAGGATTTTTCCAATGAGCATGTTCATAACAATCTTATTGAGGTTTAATTTACACACCATACAACCCAGCCCCTCTGAGTTGACCATTCACAGACTTTAATAAATTGACCAAGTTCTGTGTCACCACGATCCAGCCCCACGTGGCATCGTGAGCAGGAATGCACCAGAAAGGGGGTCACTCCACATCTTCTGGCCTCTGTGAAGGGCATTCCCAGCCAGGCTAAGGCAGGTCCGGGCACCAGCCACAGCTGGAAACTGTCCTCCCCTTGAGTTGGGTCACAGAGGTGCAAGTGGCTTGTCACATGTAAGACAAGCAAACCCTTGGAAAGAGCCCTTCCAGAAGGGATGCGTCCCATCTGCTCTTGCCCTCCGGACGCTGCTCTTCCTGCCTCTGGCAGGCGTCTGCTCCCATCTTTTCTCAGAATCTCCAAGCGCTGCACTTTAGTGCCGGTTTTTCCAGCCTTCTGGCCAAAAGTATACACAGAGAAAAGTATACAGAGAGGTCAGGCTCCTGTCCCCACTGAGCTAATATTTAGGAGAAAGAAGATGAAGCAGATAGTTCAGGGTTGGCTTGTATTACCACAGGATCCTTTAAAAAGTAAAGGGTTTTAGGAAAAGAAAATCCAACTAAAGGGAAAGAATTCAAAGCTCTTGATGAGAAATGATGGTGTTACTGTCAAGTTAGGGACCAGAATTAAGGGAGCACCTACTGTGTGTAAACCATCAGGGTTGCGGAGGTGACAACTGTCTGGTGTCTCTGCCGACTAGGTGCTTCTGGTCAGCAAGACATTCATCCATTCATCGGGTCCTAATCGAGGCCCCGTGTGTGCCAGGTCTGCTCTATGGAGACAAGTCAGCTGCTCTCGCTTTCCAGATACCCACAGTGCAGCAGGGGTCAGGGCATGTGCTGCCTCGAACTTTCATTAATTTCTTGAGTTCTGGGGTGTCCCTTGGTGAACAGACAGCACAGGAGTCCAGAGGAGAGCGGAGAGGGGAGCCTTGTATGTGGGTTTGCTCGTTGGATCCTCCCAACGTCCTCCCGCTGCAGTTATAACTATTTCAGAACAAACCAAACCAGTGATTTTATTAGGCTTGAGGGCTCTGTGGGTCAGAACACAGCAGAGACGGCTTATCTCTGGTTTGCAATAGCTGGGGCTCCTGTTGGGGAGACTCAGGATGGTGGTGATTCAGTGGCTGGAGGCTGGAACCATCTTCAGGTTCCCACCTGGTCTGCGAGGACACCAAGACTGCAAGTGCCCTCTGGTCCCCTTCCTGTGGGCTTCCACACAGCTGGGGCTTCCTTCCAACATGGCAGCCCCGTGCTCCCAACACCAGGGTCCCAAAGAAGAAGGTGAACACTGCATCACTTTTATGGCCTCACCTCCAAAGTCATGCAGCATCACCTCCACTGAATTCTAGAGATGATAAGTGGGTCACAACCCTGCCCAGACCTTGAGGGTGGGGACAGGGACCACACCTCTCCATAGGAGGAGGGTCACATGGTAGATGTGGATGTGAGATGGACGATATCATGGTTATCTTTGACAAGGAAAGTCAGGCACAGAGAGGTCCCGTAAGCTGCCCAAGGCCACACAGCTGCATGGGACCCTGGCAGGACTGAGGCCTCAGTTTGTGGTGTCCAGTTCTCTCTCTGCTTTTAGATCTCTGTGGGCACTGATGCTCCAGGACAAGTTCTCAGAGCAGGCAGGATGCATCCCCCATGTCCCGCCCTTAGCTAGGGCTCTTTTTACGCCTACATTCCGTGTTCCTTGTACTGTTTCTCTGCCTCTTTCTGTTCCTCTGCCTCCCTCACGCAAATGAACAGCTACAGAGAAGGGGCCGGTTTGGTGGTGAGTGAGACCCTAAATGTCTGACTTTTTATTAAAAACAGTTTCTCCCCAAGCCAAATCCTTTCCCCATATGGCCTGTTGACTTGCTGGTCCAGAAACCACAGCAGGTAAGGTGTGAGCATCTGAACTCCCAGGGTGAGGAGAACTTGGGGCGCGGCAGATGGGCTTTGGTTTCCATAGGTAGAGTGAGAAAACTTGGGAAGCACTTGTACAACCTTCTCAAAAGCTGAGGTCTTACTTTTTCTTTCTTTCTTTCTTTTTTTTTTTTTTTTTTTTAACAGTTGCTGTTAAAATTTTGAAATTAAAAAAAGAATAGAATATTTAGTGGAATATTGTGGCACATCGAAAGGAAGACGTTCTGACTCCTGCTGCACACAAAAGAATCTGGAAAACATGGAGCTGGTGAGGGAAGCCAAAGTGACAGGGCAGTGGTAGTGATCGCCAAGGGTGCAGGGTTTCTTTCTGAGCTGATGAAAATGTTCTGAAACTGACTGTGAATCTGATGGCTGTACTTATCTCTGAAGATACTAAGAACCATTGAATCAAACTCAATGAATGAACTAATACTGTACATGAATTGTACCTCAATGAAGCTATTAGAGAACAAATTTCCTTGTTTCTCATACAGCATTTTTTGTGTTTACTTCAGAAAAACTAAAAACTATACATAATCAAAAAGAAGAAAGAGGAGAATTGCCCATGCCCATGAGCTGATTCTCCCACTTAAAAACAGCCCCCGGAGCACCCTGGTGCGTGTAATTCCCAATACACAAGTCGTAGCGGTTTTCTTCTCATAGTTTAGGTTTCTTGGTTTGTTTTGTTGTTGATGTTGTCTTTTTGCGAGTGTAGAATCACCATGCTCAGGGTGGTGTGTGTCCTGACAAGTCTCTGAAGTGTCTGTTTCTGGACGGAGCAGACCTAATTAGGCCGTGGGGACCCAGTAAACACGGCAATAAGAGCTGGGTAGCAGAGTCCCTGCTGGGAAATACAGGCCCCAGATCTGGGGTGTTTCTGCCAGGCAGGCGGCTGCTGAATTCAGGTTTCATAAACAGAAGAATCACCTCGATGGTTTCCAGAGAGCTGAGTGTCAGTCCTGGAGAGGGTCTGCTTAGGCTGGGCAAGAACTCTGGTGGGAGAGACCAGCGGCCGACGGTTTAAGTCAACCCAGCCATAGAAGTTTCACCCCCAGAAATCTTTAGTCCTCATTTACTTATCAATTTATTCATTTGTCTGGCTTTTAAAATTAAAAGAAGGAATATATGCACATGGCTGCAAAAATAAACCTGCACGAAGAGCAGATAGGGCAAAGAGTTCTCCCTCCTCTCCCTAGCTCTGTGTCTGTACCAGGAGCCCACCAGTGTCATCCATCGCTTTTCTTAGAAATAGTCCATGCGTCCTGCAAACCTGCCCTGCCCAGCCCAACCACACACATGGGAAATCTCCCTCTCTCTGGCTTCTTAATTAAATATATATTTTATATATAATACACATTATATATAGGTATAGATAGATAATTGCTCCATATAGTACATAGATATGGTGTATTCTTTTTGATGGCTATATACTATTCTACTGTTAAGGATATACCACAATTTATCAAACCAGTTACCTATTCATGGATACTTAGATTAACTGATGCTGCATGAGCATTTTCATATGTTTTTGCCTCTGATGCTAATATAACTATGGAATAAATTTTTAGAAATTTAATTACTAGATCAAATAATCTGTACACTTAAAAATTATTGGTACCTCTTTCCAAATTGTGTAGTTTGCTACAAACTGCAACCCTCCGACTGTGTACAAAGCCACCTGTTCTGAATTTTGAGCATTTCTTTGGGAACTCCTACCAGAGAATAGAGAATGAGGTATTCTCCTCCCCTTCTAAAAAGCAGGGAGAGGCAGAAGGAAGGCTGTAGTGGGCCCTTTCCTCCCTCGCCCAGTGAGCCCCTTGGCCCCCACTGCTGGACAGGGGGGGCCTGCAGCAGCATCTGCACGCTGGTGCCCTTCCCGCCTCTTCCTGTACTAAGAAGGGCCCTCAAGTAGGAATCAGCTCATGGGCACCCAGCTACAGCCTCCCTTGAAGCCAAGTGTTGCCTTGGGACCACCATTTCTAAGGAAAAGGTCTCTCTGCCATTTCCTCTCTTTCCCCAGGACCCAGCTAATTTAGCTGGTGAGCACACCTGGGACCAGCAAGGTGGATGGGACAAGGGTGGCTGGAGGACATTTGAGGCCAGAGGCCAGTGCAGAGGGCTTCTCAGTTTGAGGAATCCAAGTGACAGGCTTTGGGCATGAGATTGGCATCAGTGAGGGGACAGAGTAGAGGACTTGAGTGGCCTGTCAGTGTCCCTGCAGACCCCGGTCCCTGTCAGTGTCCCTGTAGACCCCGGGTCCCTGTCAGCATCTCTACAGACCCAGGATCCCTGTCAGCGTCCCCGCAGACCCCAGGTCCCTGTCAGCGTCCCTGCAGACACTGGGGTCCTTGTCAGCGTCTCTGCAGACCCTGGATCCCTGTCAGCGTCCCTGCCGACCCTGGGTCCCTGTCAGCATCCCTGCAGAGCCCGGGTCTCTGTCAGTGTCTCCGCAGACCCTGGGTCCCTGTCAGCATCCCCACAGACCCTGGGTCCCTGTCAACATTCCTGCAGACCCCGGGTCCCTGTCAGCATCCTGCAGACCCCCAGGAAGCACCCAGAGACCTTTTGGGCATGGGTAAGCTGAGCCCTTAGGAATGCAGGTGGGTGCTACCACCAACGGGTTTGCCATTGCTCCTGGGACATCTGGGGTTTGCAGGGATTGCCCAACTCACAGGCCACAGATTTCTTGGTAACTATGAAGCAGGTTGCAAAGTAGGTTGGAATCTGAGGCCCTGCTGCCTGCTTCCAGCTGCTCCAGGAACCAAATCACCAACTGACAGCTGGAGCAAACACTCATAAAATGTCACCCAGCCTCTGCCCTCCTGGAAAATGTCCAGAGCAAGCCCTTCCCGCCCACACAGAGAAGCACAGATTTGATCTTTTCCCATCACGCTGCTTTGCCACAGGGCCTCAAAGCGCCCAGCACTTGCTAGACCATCCTAGCTGCCAGCTTCGAAGGTTCCAGGACCCACATAAGAGTAAAGAGAACCGAATAGCCACTAAATCACTTAGGTCTCTCGCTTTGCTCTTGGCTACTCACTGGCCACTGAGCCACAGTGAGCAGTGCGGGGGTCACACCTGGGAAGGGAGTTGGTTCTGATCATTCATGCACTCAGGAGACAGGTGCTCAGAGCCCCTGGTCTGCGGAGCCCTGCACTCATCACCCAGGATGCAGAATGGAGTCCCACTCTCAGGGAGACCACTCCGTCACCTGAAATAGACATTCAGTCATCTCAAACAGGAATTGCAATAAAAGAAGTATGTAATGGATTGAGAATGCCCCCCAAATTTTATGTTCACCCAGAACCTCCAGATCTGACCTTATTTAGAAATAGGGTCTTTGCATATATGTGAAGAGAGAGCTCGTATGGGATTAGGGTGGGCGCCAAGTCCATGAATGTGACTTTATAAGAGGCAGAAAAGGGTACACAGGTGCACAAAGGGAGGGCTTCAAGGAGGGGCGACAGTCACACTGAACCCCGAGGATCAAAACCACAGGTTAATTTTGTCTGTTCTTGACTTCTCATAAGTTGAACTATTTGGTAGATATTCTTGCATACCTGGCTTCTGTCTATCAACATTCAGCCTTTTGTGTGGCTCTGTCCAAAGGCTTGGGGGAGCCGTGGTGTGGATCCCAGTCCGAGGTCAGGGGAAGACCAGTGCTCCACTCAAGCAGGCGAGCAAGGAGAGAAGGGGCTGAACTCAACCTTCCTCCACCTTCTGCCCAGCTCAGGCCCTCCGTGGATGGGGCAGTGCCCACTCGCACACAGAAGGGTGGTCTGCTGAGTTCGCTGATTCAAATGGTCTCACCCAGAAACATCTTCACAGACACAACCCGAAGTAATGTGCTATCTGGGCACACTCAGCACAGTCGAGGTGAAATAGAATTACCTATCACACTCAACGTGTACAGGAGAAGGAATTCTGTTTAAATACTTCAGGGCTACAGCTCGGACCTCCTGAGTGAGGTCTTGTTTCTGATGCAAGTGCACCCCAGGAAATAGGAACAACAGATCTCCTGTTCTTCCTGCACGACACCAATGCTCTGCTACACCAGCTGCAGGAGTGAGTGCCGGGGTATTTCTGATGAGATAATTACTCGCCCACTACCGTGCTCACTGGAGCACCTTGGAATCTCTTTCCTTGGCCTCTGAGAGAAACAGGCCTTGGGCAGCCCCATGTCTGGTGACAGCACCAGTGGGAGTCACTACCCGGCTAAATTTTCTTCCTGTAGCCACATCTGCCCTGTGGGTCCCTCACCAGACATGACACAGACATGACACGGGGTAAGGGGATTTGGTTTTATCAGGAAGATATATTTGTGAGAGGATTAAATAATACCCCAGAGGTTGTCTGTGCCCATGAGATTTTAGAAGTTCAGTTCTATTAAACCGTCTCAGAAATTGTCTCATCTCCAACAGGTTTAAACTATATGCAGCAGAACTCTTGGGTTCTAGGGGCTGAAAGGGGCCCCAGGGGCTAGTTCCAAGGTTGGGGGTGTTTGAGTGGACAGAGCTTTGGGCCCCTCTCCTGTTCAAGCAGAGCCACTGCATGTGAGTTTGCACTGCACGCAGGGCCTCAGCGCAAGCTTTGTTTTAAATAATGAATTTCTGATTAAAAATGGTTTTAAAACTATGGGCCCAATTCAGAGGTTCTCAATTCTGGCTACATACTGGCATTACTTACGGAATTTTAAAAAATTTCAAGGCCCACTCAGGCCTTACGCCCTAAAATTCTGATGTAATGAGTCTGCAGTGGGGTTTGGGCACTGACATTTAAAAAAAATCTTCCCAGATGACTCTGACTTGCCACCGAGGTTGGGAACTACTAATCTGGACCCGCATTCTTCTTGCTACGCACGGACAGTTTGGGCCCACGGGGGTTAAGCAGCTTGCGTCAGGACCTGTATTAGTTAATCTCTAGGACGGAACCGTTATCTTGTACACATACGACTTTCTGTGGTTTCATTTTCACATTTGAACAAATATTTTTAGTCCAATATTTTAGTTTCTGGAGGAGAAAATCCTCAAATGGGAAAGGATAGTGATGTTTATACTTCTGCTGGGAAACAGAGGCACCAGGTCACGTACAAATGGCCCACAAGGCCACCCAGGTCCACAGGGCTGAGAAGAGGCCGAGCACGCCAGCTCCCAGGCCGGTGGTTTCGTTTAACCACCGCATATGCTGTTTTGCATTCCCCTGGGCGTGCCATTCCAGCAGGGAATGGTGGAGAGAGGGAACCATCACTATTGGTGAAATGTTTTGTTTTGTGTGTTCAGGGTCAACCTCAATTTTTTTTTTTTAGAATTAAAGAGATAAAGGAGAGAGGAATAAGTACTGTAGAACCCTGTAAGTTGACCACTCAAGGGACGGTAGACGGTCAACATACAGAGGTGGCCAGTAAGGAACCAGGCCTGCTGTACTGATACGTATGTGGGGTCCACATCTGGTCTGTGAACATTAGGTCAACCTAAGGAGGTGGTCAGTGTAGGGCAGAGGTCAACTATGGAGGGTCTACTGGAGTCTGAATCAGCAGCTAAGTCTATGGCAGAGTTTTAAGGTGGAGAGAAGGGCACAGCCAAAGGGAAATGGAGAAGACTGGCATATCCCAGCAAGGGGAGGGGACCTCCTGGGAGCAGCAGAGCATGGGGGAAGGCATGGCAGAGACTGCCAGAGACGGGGAGAAGACTGGCATATCTTAGCAAGGGGAGGGGACCTCCTGGGAGCAGCAGGGCACGGGGGAAGGCACGGCAGAGACTGCCAGAGACGGGGAGCTCCGGGGCCCCGGGTGGAGGGGCGAGGAGGCATGTTTCTTCAGTCCAGTCTCATGTTCTCCACGACAACCTCCAACACACAGGGGGAGAGGACCGAGGTGGAATGGGTCTCTCCTGGCAGTGGACGTGGCCTCGGGAGGTTCTATGTGAGCATCATGCTGGGTAGCCACGAATTCTATGGCATTCCTGTCCTTAAAAGTTGTGTGTGTGTATATATATATATATATATGTGTGTGTGTGTGTGTGTGTGTGTGTGTGTGTGTGTATATATATATATTTTTTTTTTTTGTAGAGTCTCACTTTATTGCCCTCGGTGGAGTACCGTGGCGTCACACAGCTCACAGCAACCTCCAACTCCTGGGCTTAGGTGATTCTCTGCCTCAGCCTCCCGAGCAGCTGGGACTACAGGCGCCCTCCACAATGCTCGACTATTTTTTTTTTTGGTTGCAGCGTCTTTGTTGTTTGGCGGACCTAGGCTGTATTTGAACCCGCCAGCTCAGGTGTATGTGGCTGGCCCCTTAACCGCTTGAGCCACAGGCGCAGAGCCAAAAAGTTGTATTTTTGAACTTGGGAAGCTTCTGAGACTTCCTTTGACCTACAGCATGAGCTAGAGGTGCTGCTGTATAGTTTCTGAGGCTGGGTCTTAGGACATAGGAAGCGTCGCTTTTCACATGGAAACACTCCCTTGGAAGCCGGCTTCCATGCACGGCCACTTTCCCAGAGGAAAGCCAAGGTTTCCAGGTTGTTGTTTTAAAGTGGCTTGTACAGCAGTGATAGATGTTGAAACAGAAATCGTTACCAGAAGTGGAATGCAACTATAACACAAATGTCAGACACGCAGTCACGGTTCTAGGATTGGAACTAGGTGAGGGCCTGTAGGCCAACGGGGAGAGCACCGCATGGCTTTGAAGGAGATGTCACTCCTGGGGGCGGGAGAAGGGAGGGCCCGGGCCGTGTGCTGCTGGCACAGTTACAGAAGGTTTCACCCGTGATAATGTGGAGAACAGGACACGCACCTCACAGACTTGTGTGTCTAGTTCAGACTATTTCTTCAATGCTGAAAGGACTAATGGGCTTGTTGGAGGTGCCTCTGTAGAGAGCGAGACTTGGATGAACTGAGGAAAACTCTTCAATTTTCATGCAGGATTTAAAGGACTTAGAAAGCACCCAGGGCAGTATCTCCAGAAAGTAAAATATCCTGACAATAAATTACAACCGAGAGAAAATACCCAACTCAGATGATAAGTTGGTAAAATGTGGATTTGGGGTCAGGATCAGTTTAGGGTTGCAGGTGGAAGACCCTTTGTGAGAGCTCAGAGAGATTTTAGGGTGCCTGCTGGACTCCCTAAGCCAGCCAAGGAGGCTGCTAAGGACCCTGAGGGCACTGACCCCAGCACCCGGCCTGGGGTTCTGTGCCTATTTGAACAGATTTGTGCATAGACTTTGCATCTTATGGAGTAGAATAAAATGTAGCATTTAAAACATACCACCCCCACTTAAAGGTGTTTTTTAAAGCTATGACCAAAACAATATGCAAAATAAAAAGAGAACTTTTGGCAGGAAATAGGCTGAGGAAGCCAGTTAGTTACAAACATGGGCCACTTCTTAGGGGAAGGGAAAGATGGTTCAAGGGTAGGGCTGGGAGCTGCAGGCGTCACTTCCAGGGAGCACAGCAGGGCACTGAACACAACACAGACCCCCTCCAAGAGCTGGGGGATTGGTGCAACGGGCCAGCCTCATTTCAGAATTGCTTTGGGTCAGCGACTGCTGTGGCCTTCATCAGCCTTTTGAACGATAATATCATGGACATCCTGATCCCATGTCCACGTATACAAGACAACTTGTATTTTCAGTTTATGAGTTGTGGGAAGACAACTTGTATTTTCAGTTTATGAGTCTTAAGAAATCAGAATTGAGAAGCTAAACTCAAGTAATGAAACCCAAAGTGTCTCACTGCACTGAGGGTACAAGGTCCTGATCTCTAGCTGGGATCTGATGTCGTCATGGAATGGGGAGTGAATGTAGGAGGATTATAAATAATTGTCCCTAGTGAGTGGCAGAGGGTTGTAGATGAAATTCGGTTACAGAATTTTATACCTTGCTCATTGAGCTATAGGGTCTGTTTCCTCTCCAGTTGTGTCTGAAACAGACTGAGGCTTTAACCAGTAGAACGTGGTAGGGTGATGCTATGCAATGTCCAAGGTGTGGCTTAAGAGAACCCAGTTTTGGATTTCTTCTTCATGGACATCCCCTCTTGGAGCCCAGGTGCCATGCCACGAGCACCCCGATCCCTTTCCAGCTGAGCTCCCAGCCAGCAGCAGCACTGCCAGTCACATGAACAAGGACTGCTGATGTCCAGCCTGGATGAGCCTTCAGATGGCCAGAGCCCCAGCTGACATCTTGGGGAGCAGAAGAACTGTCCAGCTGAGCCCCCAAACCCACTCCATCGTGAGGAGTGATAGCTGGTTGTTTTCCGTCTGAATCTGTCTGAGTTTGGTGGTTTCTTCTGCAGCAATGGACACTCAAGCATCTCTCTTCCCCTTTGACATTTTTACTCTGGTTAAAATGCTCTCTAAATTAAAAATGGCCACAATTCTGCCTGCTTTTCAAAGGAAACAAGACCATAAGCTTTTGAGAGGGGTGCCACCTGAACTTGGTCCTGGGAGGGAGGGGACACAGGTCATGAGACTAGTCAGAGTTCTGACCCCGGGTCCTCCTCAGCTTCTCCATCGTGGGCTGGGCTCCCTCGTGCTCACCCGCTGCTGCCCCTCAATCCCCTCCAAGGTACAAATTTGAACTGCCCCAGTCCACCCACCTGGGGGACTCTATGGCATCTTTCTTGAACTTTGCTAAACTTAAATAATGCCACGGAGACTTTTCCTGGGTCTCACCACTCTGTGGTTATAAACGGTGGCCCAGATGCTGCCGGTACCCACCCTATGTCTGTGGAGCCACAGCATGAGGTCCCTGGATGGGAGCCCCGACCCCCACCCTCCAGGATGCTTCAGAGAAGGGTGTGTGTTCTTCCCCAGAGGTTCCTCAGGTGCCACAGCAGCTGACCATTCATTTCCACTTCCTCCTCTCTCTGGGTGTCCTGGGATCACCTCCCACCTCCCAGATGAGCCACCTGAACCCAATTTTTGTCTTAGTGTCTACTTTTGCATCACCCTACATGAAAACGGAGGGGCTTTCACTTCCTAGTGGAAGTTAGAGTCCAAAGCTCATCAGTCTTTTCTCCCCTAAAAGGGCCATTCCGAGCCCTGACTCAGCACATGCTCCCGTCCTGGGAAAGCCAGAGGATCTTGAGAAGGTCTTTCCATCAGGGCCGCTCTGACTCCACCAATGCTGTGTCACCAGGCCCTGTGGACCCACAGCACTGCCCTGGTACATCTGCCAGCCTTCACTTGCCCCTGCTGTCTGTGGGTGACCAGAGGGGAGGACCCCGCCCATGTCATGTTGCCCAGCGTCAGGAGACCTCGGAGAAGCCTGGTTTGGGCTCTAACTCCGAAGTGTCGGGAAACACAACACAGCTTTGCTTTCACCCAGCCTCTCTCCCTCCCTCCCTGGGGATCTGCCATGGGGCCAGGCTTGGGGTAAACTTAGGGACAGACAACTTCATGTCCTTAGAATGGTCCTCTGTGCCAACAACCAAGTGTCCCCCCAGGGTCAGAATGCTTTCTCTTCCTCAGGGTGAGTTGTCTCCCAGGATGTCACAATCCCCCAAAATACGTTTGCTCAGCTCCAGCAGGTCCAGATGGGTGTTACGTTACCCTCAAGTCAAGTGCAGAGAAAGAGGGTTCTCAGTGTGGGAGTGGAGACAGGTGCAGATGTGCTGCGGTGAGGGGTGGCCCCCAAATCTCAGTGGCCCAGGCTTCCTCCTCACGACACTGAGGACCCCCAGCTGACTGACTATGCCTGGTAGGATGCTGTATACGTGCTTTTTCATCATTTTATATTGTGAACAGCTAATACAGTATTTTCTCTTGGTAAAACTGCTTCGTGGGGTGGTCTAGAAGCAATCCCGAGATCTCTGGACAGTCAACCATGAGAACCACTTGAGAAACGTCCCCAGGGAGGGAAGGGGCTCAGAGTAAGTGGAGGGCAGTTTAAAATGGGACGTAGCCCTTAAGTTACTTTCTAGGTGGCCTGCTTAAATCATGGACTGATTTCTCTAGGACAGGAAATTGAGATTTGTCCCATGGCACCCCACTAAGGGACTGGCCTGATCTCACCCAAGTAATCCCAGGTCCTGACTAGGACTCACATGAAGTTATCTTCTCATGCTCCTTCTTAGATCAGGTGGTGGCAGGAGTGTTGAGAACCATTCTGAGATCACATCTGGCTCTAGCGGGAAACAGTGTCATAATCGACTAGTAATGTCTGCAACAGACAGCGTGTAGGAAGAAGAGCTGTACACGTAGGCATTTATCTGCTGTAAGGTACACACTTTTCCACTTTTCACATCTCTGCAATCAGGTTGCATTGTACAATTGATGAAATAAACAGCACAGGCCATTGGACATTTCTTGTTTGGAGGGCGGTTGTTGGACTGAATGGGCTTCAACTGAGGACGCCTGGAGCTGAGAGGGCTCCGTCGGGCCCTCTGTCTGTGTCTTTCCATCTCCCCCCTCTGTCTCGTTCTCTCTTCTTTCCTCTCCTGGTCCCCCCTCCCTGCATGTGCTCCTGTGAGGTTCGACCCTTCCTGCTCCCCCCGGCCATTCTCGCGCACCTGTGGAAGGCACAGCTCCCCCAGCTGAGCCAGCACCCCTGTCCCACACACATTACCCGTCTCTATTCCAGCTCCACCTTCACTTGCACATTCTTCCCATGTTTTCAAGTCTGAGTTCTCTGGACCCTGAGTCCATCAAATGACCTTTCGAGGTGAGAGATGGGCCCCCAGCCGGGGAGCTGTTTTCACTCTGGGCTTGGTGCTCACTGGAGTGAGTCAGCTGTGACCAGGGGAGGGAGGTGGCTGAGTTGGGGGGACAAGGGCCCTGGGGCACAGCAGGGCCCCCGTAGGAAGCCTGCTGGATATTGAGACACATGCAAGCTATGGATGGAATATACCCCCCAAATGCATAGGATTGGGGAGATCTGAAACCCCGATGTGGTGGTGCTGGGAGGTGATGAGATCCTGGGGTGGAGCCTCGCGAATGGGATCAACACCCCGGTAAGAAGGGCTGGAGAGGGGTGACGCTTCCCTCTGCTATATGAGGACACAATGAGAAAGCCGCTCTGCGACAGCCCAACAGCCGCACCAGGAACCCAGTGGTGCTGGAGCCCTGATGTCAGAACTCCCTCCAGGATTCTGGGAAATGAGTGTCTGTCGCTTGGGTCATGTAGTCTGTGGTGTTTGCCATGGCAGCCTGAACAGAAGCCAGTGGGGGCAGGTGGGAGCGTTTGAGAGCACGGAGAGCATGTGAGAGTGTGTAGGGTCTCAGGAGCACAGCCCCACACACCTCCGCTCCCCCCTGGTGTCTCCCTCCCTCCCTCCCTCGGACCTCGGGCCGAGTTTCCTGACCACACCAGGCCAAGCCCTATCTCTCTGGTTGGCTTCTTTATTCCCGTTATCTTCTGCCTCCCACCCCATTCCCCACTGACAATCCTTCCAATATATTCAATGGAGACGTTTCTGTGTGCACCATTCAGCTAAAAGGCCTGGGGTCTGGGACTCCTGGGTGTGAATTTCAGATCTGATACTGATTCGACTGATTCGCTGTGTGATTCGGAGTCCGGGCTTATATAATAATGGACTGTACCTTAGAGGGCAGCTGTGGTCAAGGGCACGGAGGCCTGCAAAGTGCTTGAGGCAGGTCCCTGGTTCCCTGCACGTGGTAACCACAGGGAAGAGTCAGCCACCAATAGCATTCTTGCCAAAGGTGTAGTTGGCTCTGCAGACTCCGATAAGTAGATTGCGTAAGTGGTGTCCAGTTACATATCCCAGGCTGGTGTTTGTTTCATGTTTGAACATATGATTTGTTATGAATTTTTTTGGCATTCACTATTCTTTATAAAAACACTTCTTAATGGCTGTAGTCTTGCTGTTCATCAACTTACTGTTTATCAATTTAACGATCCCGTATTTGTTGAGCATCGATGTTGTTCCAAGGCTTTGCTATGAAAATGACGTTTCATTCGGCATCTGCACACGTGTGTCTGTGTGGAAGCTCTGCGTTCTCCTGGGTGACATCACTGGAAGTGAACGCACACACTGCTGAGGTCTCTGGCTGGGTACTGCCCCTGGCCTCCTACCTGGTGGCACGGATTTGTGCTCTTTGAAGCCAACTATAAGTAGCTAGCTTCCTCCTTCCCTGGTACCCTGCCCAACTGTGTGCATTTTCGTTTTGTAATGCAAAATCTTTGGTTCTGAAACCCTAATTCTCCATCACAGCCCTGTTGGAGCCAGGGTTAGTCTCACCCAGGAAAGCAAACATGAGCAATGGACGGTGGACAGTGCTTGGAGGACAGTGCCCACGGGAGGAGGGACGTGGGCCCTGGTGGTCGGGGGCACTTCTGCCTGCATCAGGAGACCGAGCTGCGGAGGCTGGCTGGGTAAAAGGGGGGCTCTGCCTGGCGTTCCTGGAAGCAAGCTGCCTCCTGGTCACACATGGAGTTCGTTCTGATTGTAAGTAAGGGTTTGGCTTCTGTAATGGTGGGGCTGGGTAACAATGTGGTGGCGGGAGGCCTGCCTTCCCCGGGGAATCTGGCTGTAGATTCCGGGCTCAGAGGCAACGCGTGGCCCTTGGGTTTCATTTGGTTGTATCCATTGAGCTGGGAATGTGGGGAAACTAACTCTCTGATTTTTCTCTTAGATTTGAGAATGTGGCCAGAGACCAGACAGTGGTTGTTATTCCCCCTGGATGTCCCCTGACCACGCATGCCTGAGCTGGAGTTTGACGCAGGATTTTGCAGGGAAAATGCACATATCCTGGGGGCTTGCCCGAGATGCACCAGATAGCTCAGAAGCTTAGGGAAGAGCCATGGGATGAACGGGGGCCTGGGCGTGAGGTGAGCAGGCAGATTGACCTTTTGCGCAGCTGCTGAGGGGGTGGGCGTGATGACGGTGGTCTCCAGCTTACGTGAGCCCATCAGGAACGCTGTCAGCTGCATGAGCCTCATTCGTGAGGAACAGAGGGTGAACACGGGGCAACTTTTCTCCTGGGACAGGAGGGCTGGAGGCCGCAGTCAAGTGACATCAATGCTCTGAGGAGGCATCTTTGATTATTCTTAAGTTCCATCCCAAGATGTGGCAGCTGCTCCAAACATCCCATTTTCACACTCACTCCCCTCCTCAGTCCCTTTCTAAGAAACATCACCTTTTCATGCATTTAAAAAAAGAATGAAACAAATCTTAGTGCTAAAGAATTCAATGAGTAAAATTAAAAGTACTATAGACACTTTTAAAAAAAATGCTGTCATCTCTGCTTCAGAAAGATGTGACAATCTCAGAGTTGCTGAAGCTTCTGAGAACCTCCCAGATGTCTCCACCCGGGATCCCATCACTGGGTCTTTCGAGGTGAGAGATGGGCCTCTCCACAGGGTGTTGGGAAGGCGAGGGAGGCGGCCAAGCAGCTGGTTGCTGGAGCCCTAAGAATCCTGGCTCCCCGTCCTAACATAGTTTTGTCAAATCCTGGGTCGCGGATTGCTGCTAAGTGGTGATTGATTTAGACATTGGCAACCAAACTATTAATATAAACAGTAAATAAATTCAGAAAGATGAAAGAGACAAGCCCAGGGCTCCCAGGCTCCTGGGTACACTGCCATGCTGCCCAGGGAGGCTGTCCACATGCAGACCGAGGTCAGGCAGGTTGGCGGTGCGGCCTCTGCTGCTGCGTTTACAGCTCACAGACCTTGCTGGAGTCTGGAGCCATACTTTGGGTAACGAAGGGCAAGATGTCTGGACTGGAATGGGGCGACCCACACCAGACTGCAAGTGTGTCTGAAGACAACATCTAGTTTCTGAGCAGTTCAAACAGGGGTGTGCACCTGCGTGTAGCCTGTCGTAGGAGGAGCTCTTGGAAGGGAATGGATCCAGAGGGGGGCTGGGAAACACTGAGCTGGAGCCATGGGGAGGGCTCCAGTCAAAGGAAAACACACCCAGGTGGCATTCGGTGATGGATCGTTCTGACCGTATTTTAAACATGGGAATGTCGCTGTAGGGAATGTACTCCTTATCTTGTCCCACGTTGCTTCCATCACAAAAATTTGAACTTGTGCCATTTCCTGTGGCGAGGGCTCGCACAGAGGGGTGAGAAGGGCATATCTATTTTGGAGTCTCATTTCAAAACCTCCCAATATCATTGAAATCAACTGGCACAAACAGAGCGCCGGGGAGTTTCTTTCATAGAAATGGCCAAGCTGGTCTATCAATGGAGCCCATGAGGCCGGGCGGAAGAGTCGCCCAATAGCTGCTCCATCAACTGTGGCAGCTGTGTACATTACGCCCTTTGATCTCGAAGGATGCTGTATTCAGATGACATAATATGCTTTGGGTTATCTTTCGCGAAGGTAGAAGGGACATAAGCAGATATCCACTTTTGCAGGATAAAATTAGCACCTCTTTGCTGGAAGGTAAACATTTTCGGCAGGAAAGCCCTGATTAAAGCACAAAGCAGCGGAGGGGTATGAGGCTGTACCCCTTTGAGCAAAATTCCTATTTATAATAAAAGGAAATAGCATTAGAATGACATAGGGCTGTGAGGAGAAGCCACCTACCCCTGGCTTAGAAGAAATGGCTTCGTTCTGCGGCTGTTCTGGAAAGTTCCAGTACAGTTGGTTCCACAGAGCTTGGCGCTCCGCTGGTCCAGAGCCTTCCATCTCCCACATTCCAGGGCCTCTGTGAACACTTGTGTGGTTTGCCGATGGCACAAGGGAGCTTGGCTGGGGGCGGGGCTGGGTGGGCAGTAGGGCAACTGCCCCGATCCTCACCCCAGTGGGGTCTGGGGTGGGGGTGCTTGGGTAATCCTCTCGCCAGCGTGGTGTGGGTTTGCCCCGGGGCCCCTCTGCTCCTCCAAGACACTTTTTGTCCGCTCCATCTACGTGCCTTTGTCTACAGGGACCCCTGCCCCCAGGACGCCTTACCCACATCGCACCTGCCGCTTAGGTAGCCAGACATGGGACAGTGAGCTGGAAAGCCCCTGGTCCCACTTGTGGCTGGGAAAACCGCCCAGCAGGGCTCACCGTCGCACTCTTTCCATCTCCCTCCACCGATGGCTGCCTTTCAAAACCCAGACATGTTCACGCCAGGAGGCCTGGAGACACTGTGTCTCTTTGCTGGAACGTGCTAAACTTCCTGTAGACTTGTAGGCACTTGCTTTTCTGACCTGTAGGAGGTATCTGATGGAGTCCATTTATTCACCCAGCAGACACGGCCATCCACCACGTACCGGGTAAAGCTAACCATGAAGGGACAGCTGGTGTCCTGCCTCAGAGTCCAGCAGACAGGCCAGGCCAGAGCATGCTGAGGTGATGGGAAGGGGACATCACCAAACTACCCTGGCCTCTTTGGGGCCTGGACCTCTGTCTGTGTCCAAAAAATGAACCAAGGTTCCAGAGGAGGAGGGGACAGAGGTAGAGGAACCTGCTGGTGAGGTGGCTCAGGCTTCCGGAAGCCTGCCTGGGTGGACCCCAGCAGTGGGTGAAGGTCGGTGTGGGGGCCAGGGCCCAGCGTTCAGAGCCCTAGAAACTTCACGGTGACCACACGTCCATGTTGTGGCTGTCATGCTGTTGTAATTATTGACATTAGCCCCTCCCCTTCACTCTCAAGCGTCCAGACATGAACAGTCCACCACACAGCACTCTACCAAGGGCTGTAAGCAAGAAGGTGACGTATTTATACTTGTGGATTGGAAGACCACTCCGGCTGCCCTGGGAGGATGACTCAGGGGGGTGAGGGCAGCAGGAGGAGATGGCCACCAACCACATAACTGCCTTAGGAAAGGAAATAATCAGAACTTTTGGGAGCTGCAGGACACTGGCTCTGAACTGACACTTATTCTAGGAATCCCAAAAGGTTCTGGGTATCCACCAGCGTGGCAGGGGCTTGTGGAGGTCAGCTGTCCAGCAGAGCATGACCTCAGGTCTGCCCCAGAGTGGGTCCGGCAGTCGCAGAACCTCAGTTCTGGGATATATAATGAAAATAGAGTCCCCGTGCTGGGGAGGAGGGTGGGAACAGATAAGGGGCCTGTGCAGGATCATTCCAGGTCACAGTGAGTACAGCTGTTCCCATTCGAGCGCTGCTGCTCTTCTCCGAGTGGGCCTGGAATGGGTGTTCCGGGAGGGCAGCTGCTGCCTCAGCTTCCCCCTTGGGGATGGACTCACTGCTGAATTAACAGTTCACTTCTTCTACTTAGGGGGGCCATTCAAGGTCTTTTGACACTCCCTGGTACCCAGCTAAAAGGGGCTCCAAAGTTAAAATGATGTGAAAATTCCGTGACATCTTCTGTGATGGGATGAGGACAGACAGTGGCCAGCGCTCTCTCTGCTCATCCTAAGGGCCGCACACCCAAATGGGGAAGGCTTTGGCCTGAGCCCACCCTTCCTGCTTTGGAGGGTCCTCCCCACACCCTGTTCAGTTTCCCAGAGATCTTCATCAATGCTGGTTTGGGGACAGGGCCCGCAGGTGGCCACTCACACCTCAATGTGCATGTGTGTCCCTGCATTTCCATACCTCTAGGGGAGGGCATTTTAGAAGTCACATTTCATTTTGAAACATGCCAGCCATGATAACACTGGCTGCTTTTATCCAAGGAGCATGGGGACCTGGGCACTCTCTTGTCAAGGCTGCCCAGGCTGTGGGGGCCACACCTGCTTCTCTAGGAGGTGCCCTGGGATCTTACCTTGCACCTGCCATCTGACCCTGGCTCCAAATCTCCTTCTGATGACAGTTTCCCTGCTCAGACTTTCTGCTTTCACCTCACAGCCGTTCCCAATGCAGCTTGAGCTCACCTGGGGAAACAGCCCCAGCCCCACTTACGCTCCTTCCAAAAACAAATAATTTTTTTCATTAAAGAAAATGGATTTATATTTGCTACATCAAAGAGAAGAGGAAAAGCTTCAATGCAATTTCCATTTTACATTTCAGTATTGATTTTATTTTTAATTAGAGCTTCGGCATAATCCATTCCTGGTTAGTTTGTGGATTCTCCTTGCTTAAAACCTCTCAGATCTCCAATCCTTCGAAGGAAATATTCCCTGCCAGTCCTTAAGTATCACCTGAGCATCTTCACCATTAACCCAGCTCAGAGCGGACTCAGATGAGCACTGAGAAGACTGGGGTTCCCTCCCATGTCCTGTGACATTCAACATGAACATAATTAATAAGCCACCAAAAAATGGCAGGAAATCAGACAAAGATCTGTCAGATTTGCCAGGGTTGTGTCTTACAGTAACATACTCCGTGTGTTGATTTGTTTTACCGGATCGTTTTCTGTTAATTATCCCTTCAGATTTTTTCCTATTTTTGATGACTTTTCAGCTATCTTATAACACTCAGGGGTCCCCCTGTCACAAGGGCAAGAAAGTTGCAAGACTCCCCCCACCCGTGTGTGCCTGAAACTGTGACTACCTCCAGAGCCCACATACAGCGTGTTTTTTCCTATATGCGTGTACGTAGGATAAAGTGTAGTTTATAAATCAGGCACAGTGAGAGATTAACAACAAGAACCCACAATAAAGTAGAACAATTATAACAATATATCGTAATGTGAGTTATGTGAATGTTCTCTCCTCTGTTGTCCTCAAAATATCTTACTGTGCTGGACTCACCTGCCTTCAGACCCCCTTGATCAAGAGTGATTTGCCTGTAATTTTTTTTCTTTTTTGAAGTTGAAGCCCAGTTTACATACAAATAAGGGTGTAGCATACATGAATCTCAAATGCATAGCTTGGTGATTTTCACCTGTGTGGACACTTCAGATAAAAACGCAAAACGTTCCTGCTATTCCGAGGGTCCCTCAGGACACGTCCCCAGAGTGGCAGCTTCCTGACTTCTGCCCTCAATGCTTTTGGAAAAACACCCAGTTGCTAACCGTGCTCCTGATTCCGATGCCCTGATCTGCTGCCATCTGCTGACTGTGCCTCTGGGCAGTGTGCCCTGGACCAAACCCTTCCTATGAACTCTTAGGATCCCAAACACTGGGACTCACTTGAATACCCACCCCATTTTTCAGCCTTCCTAGACACGCTCCCGTTCAGTCCCCTCTCCTCCACTCCTGGTCTCTACTAGACTCGGCCCCCACTCCTGCTAAGCCGGAGCCCTGATGTTAGAACTTCTGCTTGGCTGTTCTTGACCAACGGTGCAGTGGGCTTGCAAAGTTTGAACTGAAAAGTATACTTCAGATAGGGATCTCTGCCTGTGCCTGTGACTCTTGAATAAAAACCAGAGCCTGAACGTAGGAGTCTGAAGAGGAACTTCCTAACCCTGACTTCACTCCAGCTGAGACCAGGCACGTCCCTCGCCCCCTGTCTTCCGACGGGTCTGTAACAGCACTCTCAGCACCCTGCCCTTGCCTTCCTCCTGGTCCAAATCACCAGTTCACCTTTCTGCTCCCTTCTGCCCAGCCCTTATGAAGCATCTGAATCACCTGTTCTCAGCCCCAGCTGCACATTGGGCTTCCCTGGGAGCTTTGAAGAAATTCTGGTACCAGTACCCCACCCCACAAAGATTCTGGTTCAGTTAGCCTGGGGTGCGACCTATGTGTGGGGTTTTCAAAAAAATATCTCCCCTGGTGGTTCTAAAGTCAAGTTAAGGACTGTTGCTTCAAATCCTTCTCAAACAAGGCATCAGAGAGCCACGACCACCAAGTTATATCAGTAGTTGTTCTGGCCTACGCCCTGGTCGTCCCTGGACCAGAAACTTTGCTCCCTGCACCCCCTCGCCCAGTGCTGGTTAATGACGAATGACCTCAGCCCCATGCAGGCTGCAGGATCTGAATCCGCACTTTGGACGGACCCCTGGGGGTTCCCGTGTTTGTTGTGTGGGAGAATCTGGACCGGGTGAATCCCAGGGTGCTGAGCAGCTCCGCAGCCTGTGACCCGCTCTGAGAATCTCCCTCCACTGCTGACGTAGTTGGGGACCGTCTGTTCTTATGTTGGTAAGGCAATGCATGTCCTTCCCTTTCTCTAGTTTTTTGTTTGGTTCTTAATTAGCAGAAATGTTTCCTCCCATTCCCTGTAAATAATTCCCTTAATGCTAATCTCATCCTTAAAGCTATTTTCCCCAAAGGATTTGTGACAATTACAAACCACAAGTCCTCTCATGAGGTCCACTTCCCCGCACAAGGTAATGCAGGTTCCTCAGCTCAGAGGCAAAGACTGTCGGGTCGTTTCCACTGAACTTTGACCTTCGAGAGCTCCCAGGGTGTAGGAGTTTCTGTCCACTGGGGGACGGGGCTCCTTAATAAGTGATATCAAAATCTGTCAAGGATCACCAGATGCCGATCCCTTTGCCTCTATTTTTTCATTACTGGAAATCTATCCCAAAGAAAGAAATCAATATATGATAAGAAGTTGTATGGGCAAAATATTCCTGTTAAGGAGATAAACTGAAACAATGTTAAATGTCCCCAAATAGGGAGAAATGTGTCCCCACGAGAGAACATTGGCAGGGAGGTGTGGAGCGTAAGACTGCATTTATATAGAAAGACACTCATGGAAAAAGTTAGGAAGAAAAAATACAAGACATTAACAAAAGAGGTGTCACAGAAAAGGGGGAAAAAACCCCACCCACTATCCTACCACAGTATTTTTCAAGTTTTTATATTTGCAAAATATTTTTTGTCTTTTAAAAAATTTATATTTATTTATTATATTTCAGATTAATATGATGGTACAAGCCTCACTAAGTTACGACGTTTGTGTTTGTTGGGTGAGGTCCCGCGTGCAGTTGTGGCCCTCGCCCAGCAAGTATTTCCCAGTACTGACGTCATTTTAATTATGAACGTGTAAGTACTTTAAATATAAGAATGGCCTCATGCCACCCAGACCAGCGTGTTTGTTTACAGCAAAGTGAGTTTTCAGGGGTTTAGGATTTCATTTAGCAAAGGAGAAAGGTGGAAAGAAAACCTGCAGACCAGCCTGCACTCTGAGGGTAGGGTTTGGCAATTCGTTTTTTTTCTCGCTTTCCTTATTATGGAGTAGGCATCCTATTTTAAACAACAAATCTTTGTTCTCAACACCATTGGGTATCTTCTTTTTGTTTCCTGAGTTAAACAGCAGCACAGTGATTGCTCTTGATCGGGAATTGTAAACCAGCACTTCACGTACCTCTGTGGCTATTTCCTCCCATTCCCTGTAAACATGGACTGGGACACTGGGATCCAGAGAGGGCAAACTACTCGCCTGAGCAAGCACAGCTCCTTGGAGGCAGAAGTGGGATTTGAACCAGGTCCACGGGGCTGGCTCTCAAGTGCCCAGGGACCGGGCAGCCTGGCCTCCAAGGCAGGGCAGGCTCCTGCGGTGAGGAAGTCCCCACGGCCTCAAGTGGAGCTGGCTCTGGCTTCAGGGCGCCAGGCTGTTTATTGTTTCTGTGGCTCATGGTGAGCCGTCAACACAGGGTTGGAAGGGCAACGGCTGGGTGGGGCTTTGAAGAGTGTGGAGGAGGCCTCCCTGAAGGGTTTGCCATCCAAACAGATCCAACAGAAAGCAGAGGGTGGCCAGGGTGGCCCAAAGGCTGGTGGGTGGCCAGTGAGCTGGCTGGGTCTCCTGTGCCATCACTCAGGTGACTCTGTGTTTCAGGATTCAAACTCCCACAGGGAAGCCAGGGTCCATCCCTGGGAGGGCTGGCGTGTGGGGCACCTGAGGCCATCTGCTGCTAGCTGGACATGGGTCAGCCTGGTTAAGCCCTGGCTGCGGGGAGGCCACACAGCACTGCCCCCACCAGCTTTGCCCTCTGGGCAGTTGGGAATGTGGCCAGGCTTCCAGATGAATTTTTGAAGCAAGCGTTGCAGTCTGTGAGCCTGTAGTGATGGGGAATAGGATTAGCCCGGGTATGTTGACACCCCAGACCTCTCCGCTGCACCTGGCATCTGCTGAATGCTTCTGATGGGACGTATGCTCTTCATGCCCTGTTTACAAAATCCCTGTCACAGCTCTCTGTGTGTGTCAGGGGGACATTGCTATCCCCGTTTCACAGATGAGCACACTAAGGCTCAGAACAGGTTCATATCCCCCCAGGTGGGGGGCTGAGGCTTGACCCCAGGCAGTGTGATCAGGGATTTAACTGCCCACATTTACCTCCTGTTACCACAGCTCGGGGGAGACAGCCCGGCTTTTGCTCCTAATGCAGTCACTTTGTCACTATCTACGGGTCTGGTTTTCAGCATTGGGTTGGCCTCTCTTTGCCTCAGTTTCCTCATCTACAAAATGAAGGTAATGATACTCCCTGCCTTCCTGGGTTTGCTCTGGAGGAGAGAGGCAAAGGAGCTTTCCACCTGAGACAATGAAAAAAGGTAACAGCGGACCCCTCCCCCCTACCTCCTGCAAGCCTCCGAGAGGCTGTTACTAAGGCCAACGCTGCTACCTACCCTTACCTCCTCCCGGTGAAGACAACGTGTCCAGGTCATGGGGAGACGCGGAGGCAACGTCCTAGAGCTAGGGTTTCAGGTGTGTCCCTGCAGGGGTCTCTGGGCCAGCCTGTTTTTATTTCCCATTTTCAAACGGTTTTTAGATGAACTTCCTACCTGGGTGTCCTTACCTGGAGCAGTGTCCTCTCTGCCTGTAATCACATAACCAACGTAAAATTCAGCCTAGTAAATATCCTGGCAATTGACAGCATTTCTTTTATAAGGGCCAGTATTTAGTGGCAAAACTGGAGGAAGAGACAGAGTGAGATCGGTGGTCCTCTTGTTATAAAAGAAAAGGAAATTGCCTTTCCTTCAGGCTGAAGCAATTTTCTGACAAGAGAAGGGAGCAGCCTCATAAGTTACTTTTTGAGATTGGATTTGCTTAGAGCTATTGCATTCAAATTGTGACAAAAAAAAAGAAAAGAAAAGGAATGACACTTGCATTTTGCTGGGTTTAAGTTGACATCGGTTGGTTCCAGCGGGTCCTGAGAAGGAGTGGGTTTTGCGAGTGTTGCTGCGACATCTGTGAGAGGCTACCACCCGTGCCGTGGGGAAGTCGGGCCAGCGCGGGGACACAGAATGTCCAGCTGACTGTGCGTGCCACCTCTTGGCGGGGCTTTCTCATTAGCCTGTGTCACACTGGAGAGAGGGAGCTGAACCACACGTGTGGGTGTGGGGTGTGGGAGAGACCGTGGCTTTGCTAATTGGGGTTTTTCTCCTTGTCTCAATTAGGCTCTGCTCTGCTCTTTGTCCCAGCAGAAGAGATAAAGAGGGAAGCTGGGTTTTCTGGGCAGGCCCCTTGCAGAGCATCTGGTGAGAGCAAGTCTTTATCAGCTTGGTGGTGGTGGGCTCCCTTCCTCAGAAAACATGATCTGGTGTTATGGTGTTGTTGGACAAGCTTGGGAGGATTCTAAGGCCCCTGACCTGTGGCCGCGGGGGCCGCCTTGAGCTGGCGACGCTGCTCCTTTACTGGGAAAGATTTTCCTTTCTTCATCAGAATTAGGACCGTTCTGGTCGGCCAGTGACTCTCCAAAACCACAATCGTTTTCAGAAAACAAAAGAAGCCATCGGCTTATAAGGGCCAGTGAATGCTTTTATGGCACGCCTGGAAATTATAAAAATCAAACAAATGAGATAAAATCGTGCCCTTCTGTGTACTTTCATCAGAAGGATTTGAAAAAACAAAAATGATGCATCAATTTTTTTTTAATGCAGAAACGGTATCGAAAAAAGGCCACTCCATGAATTTGTAAATTAAAACAAGGAAATGCTTATTTAAGATTTGTAAAGCCCCCACTTATCTCATAGTCCAAACTGAAAATAATACATAGCACTGATAATGGATTTTTTTTTTTTTTTTTGTCCCATCTAACTATGACGAAGTATTATACATTATATCGACATTCAGGCGAAGTCTTTCCCTTATAAGGTGTTTGACATAGATAGCTTTTATTATGTAACTCTTAAATAGAAGGAACACACATATTTCTTAAAGGCCCCCAGCTGCTATTGTTATCATTGGAGACATAAAATTGGAATCCCAACTTCCAATATCAAATTTTAGCATAAGCCCTATAAAATGTATCTTGTCAGAATGTGCCAGAACCACTAAGCTCTTTTCAGCAGAACGAAACGCAGCTGGTACTCCGTCCTTAAGGGTTGAGAATCAACTTGCTGCCTCCTCTGGGCCAAGGAAGCAAATTGGTCACAGTTTTACGCTGCTGCAAGGCTGGCTAGGGAAGGCATGGGTTTAGATTAGCCGTGGCCTAGGCCATTGACGGGGTGACCCCGGCCTGCAGGCCGCGTCCAAGGCCTGGAGATAGGACCAAGCACCAGGAATGCAAGGAATGTTTTTCTTCGGACTCTATCGAGGCACACAGACCATGGGGATTCTGTCTGCAGTGACAGCTTTAACATTTGCCAGAACCCTGGACGGCTGCAGAAATGGCATTGCCCACCCTGAAAGTGAGAAGGTAACGTTTATTTTTGTATTTTTTTCTCTCTCTCCCATATACAGACTGTAGAAAGACCACCAAGCGTGGACCATTTTTTTTCCACCGCCATGATGTACAATTCACATTTGTTAATCAAAAAAAAGTGCCCGAGGTCATCCACCTAGACTTTTTTTTTTCTTAAACAGGAAACGGGTTTCAGATGTTTATATGTTGAAAAGTAAGGCTACTAATCTGTTTAGCCATTTACCAGGCCCTGGCTAACTCTCTCCTGCCTTCGAATGTTCAGACCTCATGGAATGACATTAATTTTTATCTTCTTTGTTATTTCGAATAAAAAAATTTTTTTCTCAATAGTCACCTGCTTTTTTGGGACAGCTCCAGTGAAGTTAAGATAAATGAACTGGTAGTTTAGTTACATTGTGCTCTTAGCTACGTCGGTGTGTTTGGGAATTGAACACTCTCCGGTAATGCTCCAGAACAGAGTGGATCACACATATTTTCTCGTGTCTTATGCACAAGTGGTTGTCTGTTGAGGCATCTTATTAGATGAAGAATAAAGATCACAGATGCACATAGTTAATAAGTCTATAGGAAGGGCAAAAATTCTTCTTTTTGATACTGAATTTTCTTTGGTTGGCATGATAATTTCCATGTTCTCAACGTTAGGCCGTACGTGCTCACAGAACACAGCCGTTCACGTCCCTGAGAGTTCACAATCTCTTGAAAGGGCTTCGACCTAATGCTTGGAAATTACAGTTTTTGTCTTATTGCTGGATTCTTTGTTCCTTGCTCCAGGGCTGACAGTTTTCAACAGTTGCTGCTGGTGAAAACGTGTCCCTGTTTGGTTCGGCAAATCGATGATATTTTGTTCTATGTTGGGGAGGTTTATATATTTATAGTCTGGGGGGAAAGGGGAAGTTTGAATGCCTAAGTGAATTTTTTAGTATTCAAATTTCAGGGTGGCTCAAAAAACTTTTAAAATGTACCATGCAAGGCAAAAGAAATGATATTATTTGCTAAAACTGGCAAATAACTTGTCTGCATTTGACCAAATGCTTTATGTCCACAGATTTTGCAAGGGAGCAAAAGAACTATTCTTGGGGAATTTCATCAAGGAGAGAAAACCAGCTAAGTGGGAATGTACACTTAAGATCAGCCTAGTATTTTCTAGATCACTGAAGAGGGTGGATTTTTTTTTTTTTTTTTTTTTTTTTTTTTAAAAACAAAAGCACATACAAAATATGTTTTAAAAAATGTTCCTGTAAGGCTCCTCCCCTTGCCTCCCATTTATACGTATATATGTACACACGTATTTCTATGAGGCAAAAATACATTGGTTTTCTTTCTCATCAGTAGCTAAAGAAAAGATTAGTACAAGTGTAAACATGGGTATACAATAAATGTCCAAAGGCCTTTAAACGGGAGTGGGATGGCTATGATAAGACAAATTTTAAAATATATTTTCTTTAACAAGCAAAAAAGCCGTTTTTATTTCTCGGGTTGTGTTCTAGCTCAGCATTCCAAGTGCTCAAGTCTGCAGGTGTCAGGGACGCCCAGTGGCAGTAACACCGTTCCTGCATTGGAGTGTGAGCAAAAACAGCAGAATGTGGTTCTCTTGAGAAAGTTGCTCCTGAAAAAATGAATCCCCTAAAATGTAAGCACCCAGCAGAGGCAGATGTTCAGGCAGGTGAAAAGAGGCCGGGCTCGGCAACACGTCTGTGCCGCCGGACCCCTGCTGTCCGTTAAGAACAGAAACCTCTTAGCAGGACCCTTTTGAAAGCCCCAGGGGTGCTGGACCAGCAGAGGGGACGCCTGGCTGAGGGCCTACAGGGCCACCACAAGGCTGAAGAGCAGGAGCTGGCAGAAGAAATTCATCTGACGAGAGGTCGGAGGAGCAGGGCAGTTACAGCTACATGCGTCTCCCCCACGGGGCAGTGCTGGGCACTTCGGCTGATACGGTGAAAATTACAGGAAAGGAACCTGCTCTGAGCCAGTGTTTTTAAAAATGTCTTTTTGACCCCTGGACCCTTATGAATAGGAAAATGCCAGAGTCTCCAAATCCCCTGCGATCACTGGTCAGCTCAGAGCTGAGATGTTTCCCCAACAAGCACCTGGAGGGTGTAAATCACCCTACCGGTAAACACTTCAGGCCCTAAAGGGGCTCAGGCTGCAGGCGGGGTGGGGTGGCATCCTCCCCCTCACTCCCCAAACAGGACCCGTAAACCAGGCACTGGCCCAGCACTGATAAATGCCCCTTTCACCGAAAAGACCCCCTCCTCCCAGTCTGGGAACAGAACCCCTTTATGGAGGTTGCTCAGATAGGGACAGCATTCCCAGCACCCTCACCACGGAGTGGATTTCTGTGGGCTGGTACCGGGAATGAAGCTGTCAGGCGTTCATATGTTATGAACGACTCTATGATACCTCGGGGGGGTCCGGCACTTCAAGGTGGCTGATTTTGAAGGCAGCATGCAAAGATAAAATTCAAAATTTGTTTCTTAAATATTCAGAACAATGGTAATAATGGAAACCAAAGGATCCCTACAAAATGTTTCCAAATTTAGAAGAAATAGAAGTAGCATTCCCTCTTTTAAAACATACTGAACTAAAATACAAAAATATTTTATTGTCTTAATATTTCATTGTCTTAAAATCCTTGGGTCCTAGCGGACAATCTTTTAGTGGTCACCACTGTTACAAAAATCTCCAAATGGGGAAAAGCCGAGGGAAGACAGGAGAACGTATCTCAAAAAGGATCACCAGGCTCGGCGTCCGTATTACAGCTCCAGCCACAGGCACCAAGGCTGGTTAGTTTGAAACAGCCCAGGTCAGCTAAACAATGACAGCTACAACAACAACAGCAAAAAAATAGCTGGGCCTTGTGGCAGGCGCCCGTAGTCCCAGCTACTTGGGAGGCTGAGGCAAGAGAATTACTTAAGCCCAAGAGTTAGAGGTTGCTGTGAGCTGTGACACCACAGCACTCTACTGAGGGCGACAGAGAGACGCTGTCTGAAAAAAGAAAAATAAAAAATAATAAAATAAAAAAGGTTCACCATTTTGGGAATTTCTTTCCCTTCTAATGTTCTTCTTTAAAAACAAAAACCTGTCCTTGTAGTTCTCTGCCGAGGAGGAGTCTTCTAAATGCTGTTTTCTGAATTCAGCCAGACAGACACAAGGGCAAGTATGAAGCAGCCCTGGGTAGAGCGTTTCACGGCTCTGTCCCGCAGCACGGGTAAGGGAAACGAAGGGAACTTGAGAGCAGTCACTCTGCCTCCAGAATCAACCTGGCACCGAAGAAAAATAAGCCACAGAAATAATTCCTCGGCCTTAAACGAAGCCAGAGTCAAGTGATGGTTGATCAGAGCAAATATTTAAATTGGATAAGTCAAATGGAGCATTATTAAATAAAGCTTGTGTTTAATACGTCTCAAACGGAAAATGTCTTTTGAAGTGCATTTAAAACCTGATCTTAGAATCTGGGCCGGTGCATGTCCTGAGGCTTGAGCGGTGAGCACAGGAATTTGTGTTCTCACAACAAGAAGTGTGGCTCTTTCCCCTCCACGGAGTATTCTTCTCCCCACGTATAAAATGAAAGCAGAAAGGTTTTCAGGCAGCTATTTAAAACTATTCGCGCAACATAATAAATATACGACAATTGACCCGTGTTTTAATGTTTATTCATAGGACACGGCGCGGCGCAGCCTCCACGGGGACATGGGCGGCTGCTGGAGCCCAGAACACCCACGTGTGGGGTGATGTTTTCCCACCACGGTGCAGTGGGCTAGCAGCTGACCCGTGCTCTCACCAAATGTAAAACCACTCTCTAATGGGCTTTACAATATTTATATATTTTGAATTTTATTTATGGGACACCAGATGTCTATGTTCAAAAGAAAAAAAAAGTCATTTGGAATATGAAATCCCCCCCTTCCCCACGTTTGTCAGCCCTCCCCACTCTCAAGACACGTGTATGATTTGCGAGCCAGTATTGAGCTGGGGTTTGTGGTCTCCTCCGAGGTGAGGGAGGTGGGAGATCGGCTATCTATTCCCACCTTCTGCATGACCGTGGGAATGCCTTTGTTTCTGTTCCGCATTTTCTCCTAAGTGAAAAGCGCTAAGGTTGTCCCAACAATGAGATTCTCTGCACCTCTCAAGAAGCCTCCTCTTAAGTCATTAAGTCTTTCTGGCACATGGGGACAGGGCTGAGAGCCACCTCTAAGTCAGCCCGTAAGGAAACTGGTTCAGATGCTACCCAGGCTGCCGTGTAAGCTGTGAACTTGGGGAAGCAAATTATCCACCAACTGTCTTTCCTCTTTCACCCTTAGAAGTGGTCTTTGGAATAAAAGGTACTTTGAAAATATGAGTTGATATTTTTGTTCACTTTATTGTTTTAATCATCTGATGACCTGATGAACAGGCTGGAATAGGACACCACCGGACAGACCCATCTGATGGCTCTGAAGTGGCTGGTGATGTCCCAGCATTGCCAGAAGACGCAGCAGATCTCTCCCTACAGCTGAGTCTCCCCCAGGGCCCTTGCCTGGAAACTGCATCCCCTCCTCCAGCACAGACAGAGGAGCAGTTTATCTTTCGGCTTAGACCACTGTGGAGACTCAGGCTGGCTCCTGCCTTTAAGTCCCCCTGCATGGTACTGAGGGGAGCAAATGAATCACCCCTCAGATGTGTCTGCAATGCACCAAGGAGCAGGCTGGGTAGGGAGCCCCCTGCTCCAGGGTGCTCGCCAGGGCCAGGCGTGTTCCAGGTGCATCTCACAATCCTCTTCCTGAACCCTCCTTCTTAGCGGACACTGCTACCCACTGTGCAGACTGCCAGGAGGGACAGTGGCCCTGCAGATGGACATTGAACAGACCCACAGGGAGGTGGCAAAGGCCACACCAAGGGAACTGAGTGTCCTGAGTTGGGTTCTGTCTCCCCCACCTTCCAGCTGAACCTTGATATCCGCAACCAGAGAAAACTCAAGAAAAAGAGGCTGAAGATTCACTCTGTGCTTGGTGCTGGCAGGGAGTGTGTGAGTGAAAGGCATCAGGCGGGAGGTCTGCAGTGGGTCTGGACTCCAGGTGGGGTGCGCGGTGGAGTGGAACACGCCCTCCCAGGCCACAGGGCTTCCATTAATCAATCAGAGCCTGGGAAGCCTGGTTTTGTTCCCTGCTGGGGCTTGCAGCGACCTTACACCTCTTCAGCATCAAAGTAGAGGTGCTGAGGCCCGGAAGGAGATGATAACTCAGAACTGGGTGCCTGGGATACCCCGGCAAGAGAAACCAGAAAGCGGACAGATGAAGGGGTGACAGATGGAATGCAGGGAGGGCGGACAAGAAAGTGGAGCTGGAAAGGCTTTAGGGTTAGAGACCGGGGGAAGGGTGAGGCCCGGGAGCCATTAACAGCCAGTGAGAGGGAGGCAGGTGGGCTGGCTGGAAAGTGCAGAGATGAAGCAAGGTCAGGAGGGGGTCCTGCATCATGCCACTGGCCGTTTGGCAGGGACCTTCCGCTGCAGAGGCCTGTCCCGTCCAGCCTCACATCCCTGCGCCATGTTCTCAGCCCCCTGAGAACTTACAGCACCAAAATGCTGGATGCTGGCTGCACCCAGGACTCACTGGGGCTGCTTCAGTGTTGCTTTTCACCTGCTGCTTCTAGATCCTCAGCTTCTAGATCCAGATGTAGGATTAAGCATCTATTCAGCCAACTGGAGCTTTCAGAGGCTTGGTTTCTGTGTCTTTAACTCTACAGACACCCAGTGGACCAGCACGTCCCCAGCCTTTGGGATGCGGGAGGCGAAGGCTGGCCGAGGGCATGTGGGGCTGGTTCTTGGTGAAGCAGGAACACTCTCAGCACGGGAGTAGTGCCCAGAGGCTCACATCTCTTCTGTCCCTCTGGCTGGTCAGGTCTCAAGGAAAGCGAAACAGCCCCTTGTTAAAGAGACCCTGCCCAGGGCCTTGACATCCAAATGAGCGTGTGCCAGGGACTGGCCCAAAGGTGCCTCCTACCATCAGCGTGTGGCTTTCTTTTCCTTAGTCAATACAGCAGGGCAAAACAAAAGGTAAAATCTAAACGTCTCCTGGGAAAAATACAGACCTTTTTGAAATAATGCATAAATCACGGTTATTTGTTCCAAGTAATCACGCTGTTCCATCAGCCCACTTAACCTTTCCCGGAAATTGCAAACCTCAGTCATGAGAGTTAGCAGAGTGGAGTGTCTGGGCAGCCAGGCAGTGTCTTAGGATCCTTTCCCAGCTGAATTCGTTTCACTCTGGTCATCACCCAATGGGGCAGGTACTTTTTGTGCCCATGTTATAGACAGAGTCAGTGAGGCACAGATAAGTGGCCCAAAACGCACAGACGTAAGCTCCAGAGCTTGGATACAAACCCAGGTGGTCAGGCCCTGAGCTCCAGGCGGCAGTGGTGCCGAGAGGAGGGGGTGGTGTCATTCAGGTGGGACGCGTGGCTGGAGTGGAGGAGAGTCTCTTAGGAGGTGTCTTCAGCGCGGCAGCCCCAGCAGCTGTTCCCTGCTCTGGGCCTCTTTCCCTTTCCAAGGCCTGACTTTGCTCTTCCGTGAGGCAGGCCTTGCAGTGCCCACTGCTGGGAGCTTTCCCTTATCCACAGCAGGGCAGGCTGAGGCTGTTCCTTCCCGTTCCTGAGCCCTGAGGGTGTGGATTGTGAAGAGCAAAGAGAAAGCCTTTCTGGAAGTAGCAGACTGATCTTTACTGGGACAGAACTTGGGGTGTGAGACAAAAAGAAGTCAGAACGGTCTTCGAGCAGACATGGGGACCTGGCTGGTGCAGCGGACCCTCTGCCCTTTTGATTCTGGGCACGAGGAGGGCTTTCTGCTTTCAGTGATGGTGGGAGGACACACAGCCCCTCTTGCTGCACAGTGGGGGAGCCTCCCTGGACTCATGGGGTGCGGAGTACAGGGTGCGTCAGTGCCCTTCCTCAGGGGAGGGAGTTTCTGCAGAGCTGGGGCCCCAAAGCCAGGTTCCCACAGCCCGTGAGGCCAGGGCAGGGGGCTACCCCTCCAGGGGAGGGCAGATCTGGGAGATATCGTTTAGGGTCCCTCCCTGGCACCCTCTCAGTTCCACAGACCTGCCATCCTGTCCTCACAGGCCTCACATGTGGCTGAAAGCTTTTCCTGCAAGAATGTAGGTGAGAATGCCCTGTGCTCACAGAAGCCTGGCCCAGGGCCCCCCAGGACCTGCACAGAGTCATAAGGATCAAATCACCACACAGGACACTCGCCGTCAGCACTTCATCCTCACACCAGGCCGAGGTCTCAGATACTGACGCTGGGGCACAGGTGGTGATGTCATGTAGCCACGGCCCTGTGTGGAGCTGAGATCTAAAGCTGCCGTCTAGCTTGAGGGCCACTTGTCAGCCCTCAGCCTTACCTGTCTCTGTAGGCCCTTGACGGATGGGTTATTGTCATTATTTTGGCCTTGGTCAAAGATCTTTACTTTTAGAAACGTTTCCCTTTGAGATCCTCATCGGTGCACACACAGAGGGAGCTCTGGGACCCCTCCCCAAGCACCTGCATCCTGTAACGGAGCGTCCAAAAGCCCCTCTGGAAATAGCAAACTGATCTTTGCTGGGACAGAACGTGGGGGCATGAAACAAAAAGAACCAGGACCTGGACCCTGACACAGCCTGGCCACACACTCCCTCCCAGGGCTGGAGGCGCAGGTAGCACTTCTCTGCTCACTGCCCCCTCCCGGCCTGCCTCTTTCTCTCACTTATTTTCTTCACTGCACTCTCTCTGCCTGATGCCACCTGTTTGCCTGATGTCCACACTCCCCTGAGAGAACCTAAGTCCCATGAGGTGGACGGGCTTTTCCTTTGAGTTCACCCAGGTTCCCAGAGCCCCAGTCATGCCTCCCACCTCACGCAGAGGCTGGAGTGAGATTTTCAGTGGATGCACAAGTGACGCTTTCCTACAGGACAACTTAACCTGCTGAGCTCTGCTAAAAAAACTGCAAAATGGGCCTAATGTTCCCCACGGGCAGGGTGGAGGAGAGAGGGGACGAACAACAGGAAGCTGCCTGAGTCCAGCACCAGCGGGAAGTGGTGCCGTCACACCAGCCGTGCATCCTCCCCAGATACCCAGAAAATCCTGCCCTATGTCCAGCCCTCTGCCTGGCTCTGGGGCAGGCTCTGTGGTGGTCTCTGTGGTTTCTTGGGCCCCTTAATGGCCCGTGATCTTTCAACAGTTAAGAGCATCACTAATAAGAGATTTGAGAGTGATTTGCAATTTGCATTGCTCTGAGGAGGCTGGATTTCTGGGTTTAAGAACCTGCGTGAAGTCTCCACTAATTCTGCTGACTTGAAATAATAAACAGCTTAACACCCTCCATTGTCCTGGGGCCTAATGAAAACCAAGTGGGCCTGCAGCCCAGGAAGCCTGCTGGGGTCCGGGAGAGCAGGTGGGATGGTGGGGACAGTGGGAAGGCAGCCTGGGAGCCAGGGCCTCACTTGAGCATCCCTTCAAGGCACGGGACAGAGGAGTAAGACTCTCACTGTAAGGGGGATGGGACTTCTCTTGCACCATCTGGCTGGCTTTCTGATTACATTAAAGAGTGTCCCTTCACCGCCATTTTGTCTGACAGCTTCCTGCCAGGGATTCCTTTTCCTTTTAAGAAAAAGCTCGGGTATTTGGCGTCCAACTTCATCAGGCTGCAGGGTCCCTGGTGCTCAATAGTGTTATTTTGTTTTCACTGCATTATTTGCATGGCCATTGGCGAGTGATCCTTTTCCACTTACAGGAGCCATAGAAAGTTTCCTGTTATCGTTTTTAATTAAAATGACTAAGGTTGAGTACGTAGGAAGTACTACTTATGATGGCGGTGAAGGAACTTGAGTGAGGAGGTTTCAGGAACACTGACCCACATACCCCCTACTTCACAGAGAGGGAAACTGAGGCCCAGGGAGAGGGCAAGCGTCCAGGTGGAGGTCAGTCCCAGAGCTGTCCCCAAGCCCCCGCCTGGATGAAGGTGTCACAAGGCGGCCCAGGCAGGGGTGTCGTTGGCCCAGTGGGGACAGAACTCAGAGCCCAGGGCTTCCCCTCTCAGCAGGACCAGTGAGCAAACTAGTTCCACCCAGAAGAGGGAGGAAGAACTGTCCATTCTTTGAAGTTCCCAAACTCAAGTTTCCTCCCTGAGGCTTGGAAAGAGTCCACAGCCATTGTCCCAACGATATCACAGCTGCAAGGTAGGCATTTTATTTCCTTTCCCCAGAGAAGCCCCATGCACATGGGCAGAAGGCCTGGAACCCAGTCTCCTGACCCATAAAATCAGAGTTTTCCCTCCAACTCACTCTTGCCTCTTGGAATAATAACTGTCCATGTGCGATCTTTTAATTTTAAAATTGTGATGAACTATAATCTTCTTTCTTCCTATGTTTTCCTTCTTAAAAATTTTTTTTTTATTTTTTTGCAGTTTTTGGCCAGGGCTGGGTTTGAACCCTCCACCTCTGGCATATGAGGCCAGTGCCCTATTCCTTTGAGCTACAGGTGCCACCGCTACGTTTTCCTTTATAGCCATTTAGGTTCACAGCGGGCAGCTTTCAAAACAAACATTTATTTCAAATAAAATGAGATCCAGGTTGATTATAAAGCAAAACTTTCATTATGGAAAGTTTGTTAGGAACTGGAAATGTTTAAGAAAGTATTTATTAATCAACTATAAGCCTGGCATCCTCGAATTCACTGCTGTCTGCATTTGTGCACTCACTTATGTCCGTCTCTCTCTATACGTATGTGCTAATCCAGATTGACACGGAATTTTAGATTCTGTTCTTCTTATTACTGTTTCATCATGAAATGTTTCTATTTCTTTAAACATTATCTGGGAAATTCATGTTTTAAAATTGAAAAATCAAATCCTCTTGTGGAAAACAACGACAGTGGGGAAGGAAGGTGGTGCTGCCAGTGGGCAGAAAACCCAGGACAGAACCTCGCCAAGGACGCAGCTTCACTGTCTCCCCAGTAGTACATTTTGTGTTTCTGTAAAGCCATCAGGGCACCTTGGCTGTTCCTGAATATTCACCTTTATAAATGATGATGTAAATCCTTGGGCATCAATCAGGGTGAACCTGCCTATTTATTTCCATTGGTAGATTCCACATGGAGTTACAGGTCCAAAGGGGCTGAGGGTTTCTAAGCTCTGGCACGTACTTTTGAATCATCCTGCAGGGAGGTCTAAAGGGCCCGGGCGTGGTGGCTCCTGCCTGTGATCCCAGCACTCTGGGAGGCCAACGTGAGTGGATCACTTGAGTTCAGGAGTTCCAGACCAGCCTAAGCAAGAGCAAGACCCCATTTCTACTAAAAATAGAAAAACTACCTGGGCAATGCGGTGGGTTCCTGTGGGTCTAGCTACTTGGGAGGCTCAAGCCCCAGAGTTTGAGGTTGCTGTGAGCTATGACACCACTGTACTCTAGCCTGGGCAATGGAGTAAGACTTCGGAAAAAAAGAAAGAAAGAGAGAGAGAGAGGGAGAGAAAATCCGCCTGCTCACCTATATGAAGTGTAAGTGTGCACTCAGTTCTCCACATATTGCTGCCTCAGAGTATTATGACTTTCACCTATTTTTCCAAATTAAGGAGCAGGAATTTCTAGTGACCAATTTAGTTTTGAAACATCTTACTTCACTTCTGAACACCTTCACCTTGAGCCTGGCCCAGAAGAGAGCTCTAAGTTCATTAACCAGACAGTGGGAGGGCAGCGGCTGGGCTTTATAAAAATGGAGAAACTCATCTCTTTCTGTAAAAGCATCTAATTCTCTTTAGAGAGTCCCAGCATGGAGGTGGGGTCCCTCTCTGGCAATTATCCATCTTTGCTGCCTACTGGGAACTTGCTGGAGAGGCTGCATAAGGGAACTGGGAGCCAGGGGGAGGAGGCACCAGAGACTTGCCGCTTGTAGGAGGTTAAACGGCTAGAAAACCCTCTACTGCGGTTGAAAGAAAGTGGAGAAAAGGAGAGTGTCTTTCTGTGGCAGTGAAAACCCTCTGGGACCTGGGAATTGTGTGCAGTGCCCAGCTAGTCTGGGGCAGGGCTGAGGAGCCCCTGGCTTCAGTGGGTTGGGTGCTTGTGAAGGTGGGGGTGTTTTGCCCCAGACCCAAGCCTCAGCAGTTACACTCCACCTGTCGGTCAGAAGTGTCCCTCCACTCCGTGGGCTGCAAAAGACAAGGGTCTTGCTCCATAAAAAATACAAGAGCGCACATAAGCGTCTGGCAGGGTCAGTTACAACCGAACCTGCAGCCCGGGGAGCCTGGCATTCAGGGGCCCCAAGCTTATTTTCATTTTTTTTTATCGATGTGAAATTAACATACCGTAAAATGACCACTTTAAAGCGAACGGTTTAGTGGCATTCAGTACGCTGACACTGCTCTGCATCATCTCTGTCTAGTTCCAAAGTGTTTCCATCACTCCCGAGGGAAATCTGGACCTGGTGCTGGTCCTTCCACATTCTCCCGTGTCCCCTGCTGTGTCCCCAGCCCCGGCAACCACTGCAATTCCTCCCGTCTCTCTGGGTTTGCCTGTTCTAACGTATCATAGAAACAAATCATACAGGCTGTGGTCTTCTCAAGTCTGGCTTCTTTTGCTTCCCACAAGCTTTTAAAGTTCACTCACGTTGCAGCACGGATCGGAATTCCCCTCCTTCCTTCCACTGCTGAGTAATATTCCGTGGTATGAATCGGTCGCATTTCGTTTACCCCTTCATTCACTGGTGGACACTTGGGTTCTTTCCACTTTTTGGCTATTGTGCCTAGGCTGCTGTGAATATCCATGTACACCTTTTTGCTTGAAAATCTGTTTTCAATCATTTGGGGTGTGAGGTAGAACTGCTGAGCCATGTGGCTGCTCTGGGTCTAACATTCTGAGGAAGAGCTGGACTGCTTTCCACAGTGGCTGTACCGTGTTCCCCCTCACCAACAGGGTTTGAGGATTCCACCTCCTCCAGCCCGGACTTACCATAACAGCATCTGTCAGGAGGCTGTGCCCTGACTTCTGGATGAACCTGGTAATCAGTGTGCAGGGAAGGGGGATGCAATGGTGCCTCTTGGCTACATAACCCTCTCTCTGCTGAGGATGCCCTGCACCCCAGCCCCTGTCAAGTTCTCCTGCCACCATTCCGGGGTGTCACTCCCTCTCCCCTCATCTCAGTCTCCTTATTGGGAAAATGAGGCTACTAAATCCTAGTGAGGGCTGTTTTGAGCACAGCGCCAGGCTTATGAGGACACGCTGTAAGGAATGGCTGTTATTTCCTACCCAGAAAGTGGGGTGGAGGGGCTGTGAGAGGTGTCCTTATCTGGGGGCTTTCTAGGTCTGTGGCCTCTTCAGCACACTATGCTATCCTAACTCAGTTAAAATGTGCTATTGAGGCCATGTCTACCTATGACTGAAAGGAGTAACAAGATGTGGTTCTGATGCTTACGGAAATGCCAGAAGACAGGAGATTTGAACCGGGCTGACGCTGATGTTGCTTCTGGTAGACAGTAGTGTCTCCAGGGACAGTCCTACCCAAATAGCCATCCAGGAGTGGTGGTCACGGCCACTTCCAAGGGCAGGCAGGCTTGCTACACCCCCCTTCACAGGCTAAATAAATGCAGTAATTTACTGAGAAAAGGTCTGTTAGGGCCACCTTGAGCACAAAGGTCTTAGGACTTACAGGACAAAACCAGCATCCATCTTCTGATGTGACATCTTCCTGTCGACAGTTGCCCTAATGGAAACAGAGCTGTACAGGGGTAGTGTGGCAGCCTCCTTCCCACGGGGCCCGACTCTCCTTGGGCAGTGAAGGGTGACTACAGAGGTGAGGATAGCTATAGGGATGAGGAAGCTCAGCACTAGGGGATTGTGGGGTGGGTGGGGCCTGGAGAGATTGGGGCACTAGAGAACAGGCGGAGGTGTAGGGTGGAGGGCTCAGGTCAGGAGAGCCAGAGGGCGGGGAGGGCAGCTGCCTTCCTTCCCACCCCCTCCTCAGTTGCTCTGCAGCTCCCTGAGGCTTATAAGGTCAGAGCCAGATGTCCCCCTGGGTACTAGATCTCCAAGGACACCGAAGCTGGGTGCAAGTCAAAGCCTTAGCAGCCCCACGTGGGCAATGCGGGGAGCCCTCAACAGGGACAGCAGGCCAGTGGATTCTTAGGACTACAGGGGACACCCCCTGACAGCAGAGAGAGGTCTGGTCCTATACTCAGCAGTTCCCAGTGCTCTGTGGCCTGGGGCTAGTCTCCTATCTCTCAAAGAAGCCCGTTTTTATCCATAAGATGGAGATGGGAAAATTTTAACCATATGGAGTTGTTGTGAGATCAAAAGAAGCAAAGAAGGGGAACGCTCCTTGGAAAGTGTAAATCATTATGCATATGTAAAGAGGGAGATACTTAGGCCAGCTGCCCCACAGAAATATAACTCAAGACACATGTAATTTACCAATTTCTAGCAACCATGTTAAAAAAGATGTACAAAGAAACAAGTGGAATTAATTTTTTAAACATTTTAGCCCAATCTATCCAAAATACATCATCTCCGTCTGCAATTAAACATAAAAAGGATTGGTCTACTGGGATTATTTTTGAAATTGTCATTTAATAGTTATTCCGATCTAATTATTCAGAATAGGTCAGGTACTTTACATCTACAGTGCATGTCCCTTTAAAACAGGTGCATTTCAAGTGCTCTGTAGCCACAGGTGGCTGGGAGTGGCCAAGTTGGACGCTTAGGTCTAAAGAGGAAAGGCCCGCCTCTGGGAAGGGACTTCCCGTGGGCGGGACTTCCCATGGGCGGGACTTCCCGTTTGCTTGCGTGGCTACCACGTGGTTGGCGTCCTTAGGTCCCAGGCAATGGCTTCCGGAGGTGAGACGGATTTCAAAGGTGGAGGTCAATTAGGGCCTTGGATTAATCTCTGTTATTTCTATATCTTTAAAATTTTATACATTTGAGGGGGCTAATTTAGAAATCTATTTGTGTATAGATAAGACGTGCGACAAGTTTCTGTAATAAGGAAGCTTTCCGCAGTGAGCCCAACGTGAAGCGGCCTCAATGCCCTGCAGTGAGTCCCAGGCGGAGCCGGGCAGTTTGATAAGCAGGGAACTAACGGATGTGAGCTCTGCTCACCCCGAGTAAGTGATGATGAGCAGGTTTTACACCCAGATGGTGCAGCTCTAGATCAACTCCTCCTACTTTTATACGTCTGCCCTTCACTGACCCTGGGCTCCTTCCCCTACACTGCACAGACCACGGGCTCCTTCCCCTACACTGCACAGACCACTGGGGCTCCTTCCCCTACACTGCACAGACCACGGGCTCCTTCCCCTACACTGCACAGACCACTGGGGCTCCTTCCCCTACACTGCACAGACCACGGGCTCCTTCCTTTACACTGCACAGACCACGGGCTCCTTCCCCTACACTGCACAGACCACTGGGGCTCCTTCCCCTACACTGCACAGACCACTGGGGCTCCTTCCCCTACACTGCACAGACCACTGGGGCTCCTTCCCCTACACTGCACAGAACACTGGGGCTCCTTCCCC
>CAUYPK010100945.1:0-28009 GCA_963574355.1 Loris lydekkerianus | reverse complement strand
AGATTCCCAAAGCGAGGACAACCTAAGACAGGATATGGAGAGGCTGCACGGTGGATTACATTCATAGTACCCAACGACGGGTAAGATCACTCTGCATTCAGTCAACCTAAGACAGGGACCAAACCATTGATGTTTGTATCTCCATGACAGGTAAGACTGAATCTGCAAGAGCAGGCAACCTAAGACAGGGGCTATGTTTTTCCGCCATACAAAAAACAAAAGAGGGACTTGTTGGGCCCTGCCATGTGCCTGAGGCCTAGTGCAACTTCCCGAGCCTGACTAGAAGTAGATCCATTGAGCTACTTCCGCGTAGCAACAACTCAGCAAGGCCCGGCCTGAAACTGCCTCTACCTAGATACAGCCAAGGTGGCACCATGCCATTGGCCCAACCCTGTCATGCACCTCTTCCCCCGCCTTCTTTCCCCCGCCCCTTCTCCACAATAAAAAAATAAATAAATAAATAAATAAATAAATAAAGATACCAAAAATATCACTCTGATATTAGGATGAGGTGGTTTTCCTGAATTTTAATTTATGAGGCAACTAGAGTCACCAGTAGAATTTTAACAAGAACTATTAACCAGCAGTGCCTCAGGTGTCCAGGTGTCTGACAAGCACTCAAAAGCTACTGAAGAAGATCAGGAAATTTCACCCCAAAATATGATGGTAAAGTCTATTTCTTTTATTAATCAGCCTTAATTGTAAGTTGATCTTTCAGCAAACTTTCCAGGAAAAGGAGAAGTTTCCCTTCACTTCCACCTGCCCTTTTCATAAGCTCAGAATACCAACACCAAAAAACAGGAAAAGTATGTTTAAAACAAAGTCAGATTATTTTATATGAAACAGGGTATTAGAGAAGACTTCACTTTTGTTTTATAAAGGTTACCACTTGGTATGTCCAAAAGTAAGTGATTACTGCTGATAACCATAAGATTACATCAATAAAGCTCCAAAGCCAAAATTTCCCATTGTCCAAAATTATCTGCTTCTACTTGCTATTCTCCTAGAGACTGTACATTCCCCCCTCCCTCCACAAAAGACAAAATATTGAATATCTAGGATTGCCATTATCTAATTTCTCAAACTGCTACCCAAGCTATAAGAAGCACCATCTCCAGGTGACATACACTGTAGGTAAAGACACAAGACCTCACTCATCAAAAATGCTTTTGACTTTCCTTCCAAAGATGACAAATTTTGGTATGAGGGAAGCACACAAAGTTTCTACTCTTTTTCCAGGTGTCTCCTCCCACAGAGCCTTTGAAGTATTTTGAGGAAAGAATTTGTCTGATCTGTGATATTTGACAGGCAACTAGACAGAGGGACATCATAAAAAACATACATTTCCACAGCATATATATTTAACTCACTTTACCACAGGTTAAAAAAAATTTATGATAAAACCTTCTGCCATGGTTTTTTTTTTTTTTTTGGGGGGGGGGGATTTCTTTAAGGCACTTATGAAGTAGAAAACATTTTTAGGACATTTTAGTGCTCCTTTTAATTGCTATAATATGGTATAAAACCTCCTGTGTAAGATGCAAGTCTCTTATATTTAAGACTCTTTTTTTTTTTTTAAAGGCAGTGAAATTTCACTTTGTCACCATCAGTGATGTGCCAGGGCGTCATAGCTCACAGCAATCTCAAACTCTTGGGTTCAAGCAATCCTCTAATCCTCTTGCATCAGGCTCCCAAGTAGCTGGGACTACAGGTGCCTACCACAATACCTTCCTATTTTTAGAGATGTGGTCTCAAACTCCTGAGGTCAGGCAATCCACTTGCCTTAGCAAAATTACAAGCAACATATCTAAATTGCACTTACATGCTGGCACAAACATAACAGTTCAGACTGTATCAACACTACGTAACAATGAATCAACTTAATTATTAAGGGATAGTAAGCAGTATCTACAAATAAAAGGGTTGTTGTCACCTTGTTAAAGATACCTTTCTAGTCTTATCTTCAAGATTACTCACATAGAATAGTAACACTAAAAGGAGAAATACACAAATAAAATAGTGTTTTATTTTATTTGTTGAAACAAGTTATATTATACAAATAAAAGATAAAAAAAATAAGCCACTTTACCCTCACCACCTCAGTTTACTTTGAAGCTCATTAAATTGGTAAATATTTGGAATGAACACCAGTGTGTTAGAAAGAAAAGGTTCTAAGGTTCTTCCCACTCAACTACATATTCTATGATCACCATTTCCTAACAACATCTGATTAATGAGACTCACACTCCTAAAAACAAAAACACTGTTACAAAACATCTATGATGTGCATTTAATAACTAAAATAGACATAGGAGAAACTAAAAATCTAGCTCTCAATTGCCATAAGCATCAGCCTAGGACCTGCAGTTAAAAGAACTTTTTTCATAAGATCCAAGATCTTCCTCTGTTGCCTAGGTTGGAGTACTGTGGTTATTCACAGGCAGGGACAATCATAACTCAATGCAGCCTCAAACTCCTGGGCTCAAGCAATCCCCCACCTCACCCCACCCCATCCCACCCCCAACACCCAGGAACAACCTTCAGGGTATCTGCAACTATAGATGTACACCACAGTACCCACCTATTTGGGAGTTTTTTGGAGAAGACTCTTTATGATGTTAATTTGTGCTTTAGGCATGGAAATTAATGGCTACAAAATCCTAAACCATATGCATCAAAGAAAACAGCACTGTCACTTGATGTAAACCTGGAAAATACAGAGATGAATATTTTTTAAAAAATTATTTGTCCTGGTACGTCAACTTATCCAGTTTAAAACTATCTTAAGAAGAAGATGACAAAAGATTTAAGCCTTTATATCTTTACTCAGAAAACCGGAAAATTTAAAGTGCTATCAAGATGGGTGTTAATCTTCAGAAATGAAGTACAGGGCGTTATTTAACAACAGTTACAACAATTATCTCTTCAAACCATGAGTAGGGGTGCAAGACTTTCATAGGACAGTGTTAGAAATGTATATGCTTACTTAAATTTAATCCAATTAGCTACCCTCCTTTAGCACAGAGCTCATTTTTGCAGTAACATGTTTTTTCAACATGTAAGGATACACCTACATACTTTTTTTTTTTTTTTTTTTTTCCTTTTCTTTGCAGTTTTTGGCCGGGGCTGGGCTTGAACCAGCAACCTCCAGCATATGGAGCCAGCACCCTACTCCTTTGAGCCATAGGCACCACCCACTTTTTAACTTTTTTTAATTTTTTTTTTTAATTTTTAAATTTTTTTATTGTTTGGGATTCACTGAATTATTCTATAGAAATGTATTCTTCCTCGCACTTGCTTAGTAAATGCTAACATGTTGTCTAAACCTGTCACCAAGTATTCATGACTAACTTTACCCTTGTAGCCTTTACTTCAAAGTTTAGATACAATCTTATTTTTAATTCAAAATGAGTCCTATGGGAAATAGAAACACACAGCAACTTCATGCCTTCCTTATGTGAATGCTGAACTCTAAAGTTTATTTGATATACCAACTAAAAACAGACCTCTCTCTTTTTTTTTGTAGACAGACTTTCATTTTTGTCACCCTGTGTAGAGTACTATAGCATCACAGCTCACAGCAACCTCACACTCTTGGGCTTAAGCGACTCTCTTGCCTCAGCCTCCCAAGTAGCTGGACCTACAGGTGCTCGTCACAACATCTGGCTATTTTTTTGTTTGTCTGTTTATTTGGCAGGCCCTGGCTGGATTCAAACCCACCAGCCCCAGTGCTTGTGGCTGGTGCCCTAACCACTGAGCTATAGGCACCCAGGCCTCTTTTACTTTTAAGATCCAGTTGATGAGGGGTAGCTCTATAGCAGTGATTTTCAACTGGTGTGCTATGAGAGGATCTTGGGTGTTCCAATGAAAATTTTGAGGGAGCTCTGAAAATTTTTAAAGATCATTAATTAAATTACTTTCAAAAGAAGTTGAAAGCGCAGTAAATATATTCGGGGTTTTTTTCCCTCTTTTCTTTAGCAACATAATTTAAATGTGCTGCAGAAGTTTAACTATAGGTTCAAGCATGCTGTGAGATAAAAAAAGGATGAAAAATAACACATCAAAAAAATTATACACTGTGATCAAGTTGGTTTAATTCTAGGGTTACAGGAATACACAAATCAACATACACGAATCTCTAAATATAATACATCACATACCGTATATACTCGAGTACAAGCCAAGTTTTTTCGGCACAAAATTTGTGCCGAGTTCAGGATTTTCGGCACAAATTTTGTGCTGAAAAAACTCGGCTTATACTCGAGTATATACAGTAAATAAAATTAAAAAGACCATATGATTCTCTCAATTGATGCAGAAAGTTTTTTATAATACCCAGCATCCTTTTATGATCAGAACACTTAAGAAAATAGATATAGAAGGGACATTTCCTAAACTGGTAGAGGCCATCTATAGCAATCCACAGCCAATATATTGAATGGAGTAAAATTCAAAATATTTCCACTCAGATCAGGAACTAGGGAAGGATGCCTGCTGTCTCCACTGCTATTCAACACAGTAATGGAAGTCTTAGCCATGCAATCAGGCAAGAAAAGGCAATCAAGGGTATCCAAATGGGGTCAGAGAAGATCAAAGTCTCACTCTGCAGATGATATGATCCTATACCTGGAAAATCCCAGGGACTCAGGTACAAAATGCTTAGAAGCAATCAAGGAATACAGCAGCATCTCAGGATACAAAATCAATACTTACAAATCAGTAGCCTTTATATATGCCAATAATAGTCAAGCTGAAAATATAGTCAAGGACTCTATTCCTTTTACAGTAGTGCCAAAGAGGATGAAATATCTGAATATCTAAGGATGTACCTAACAAAGGACATGAAAGATCTCTATAAAGAGAACTATGAAACTCTAAGAAAAGAAAATAGCTGAAGATGTTAACAAATGGAAAAAGATACCATGCTCATGGCTAGGAAGAATCAACATTGTTAAAAAGTCCATACTACTCAAAGCAATCTACAGATTTAATGCAATCCCTATTAAAGCACTATTGTCATACTTTAAAGAGATTGAAAAAATAGTGCTTCATTTTATATGGTATCAGGAAAAAAACTTGAATAGCCAATACATTACTCAGAAATAAAAATAAATCAGGAGGTGTCACATTACCAGACTTTAGGCTACGCTATAAATCTATAGTGATCAAAACAGCATGGTACTGGCATAAAAACAGACAGGTAGATTTATGGGATAGAATAGAGAACCAAGAGATGAACCCAGCTACTCATTGCCATTTGATCTTTGATAATCCTATCAAAAACATTCAGTGGGGGAAAGACTTCCTATTTAACAAATGGTGCTGGGTGAACTGGCCAGCAACCTGTAGAAGACTGAAACTGGACCACCATCACCCCCTTCACCATTAAAATTGATTCTCAATGGATAAAAGATTTAAACTTAAGACATGCAACTATAAAAATCCTACAAGAGAGTGCAGGGAAAACACTTGACGAAATCAGCCTGGAAGAGTATTTTATGAGGAGGACCTCCCCCACCCACCCCGGACAACTGAAGCAACACCAAAAACACGTTACTGGGATCTGATCAAACTAAAAAGCTTTTGCACAGCCAAGAGCACCATAAGTAAAGCAAACAGCCGTTAGAATAGGAGAAGATTTTTGCAGGTTATGCTTCTGACAAAGGTTTGATAACTAGAATCCACAGAGAACTCAAACTAATCAATAAGAATAAATAATCCCATTTCTATGTGGGCAAGAGACCTGAACACAAACTTCTCTGATGAAGACAAGCACATGGCCTACAAACACCTGAGAAAATGCTCATCATCTTTAATCATCAGAGAAATGCAAATCAAAGCTACTTTGAGATATCATCTAACTCCAATAAGATCACATAACAGAATCCCAAAACTATCGATGTTGGCGTGGATGTGGGGAGAAGGGAACACTTCTACACTACTGATGGGAATGCAAGCTAATATGACCCTTTGGAAGAAGTTTGGAAAATACTCAAGGAACTAAAAGTAGATTTACCATTCGATCCTGCAATTCCTCTACTAGGTAGATACCCAGATGATCAGAAATCATTTTACAACAAAGACATTTGCACCAGAATGTTTATTGTAGCCCAATTCATAATAGCCAAGACACGGAAACAGCCTAAGCACCCATCAACCTATGAATGGATTAACAAATTGTGGTATATGTGCATAATGGAATACTATGCAGCTAGAAATAAAGATGGAGACTTCACATCTTTTATGTTTACCTGGATGGAGCTGGAACATTTTCTTCTTAGTAAAGTATCTCAAGAATGCGGGGAAAAAGTATCCAATGTACTCAATACTACTATGAAATCAATATATAACCACCTACACACTCATATGAATGGCAAAACCTAACTATAGTCCAGAAAGTAGAAGGAAGAGGAGAGAGAGGGGAGGGGAGAGGAATGAGGGTTTTGGGGGGGACCTCACCTAATGTGCATGATGCAATGGTACATTTCAAAACTATTAAGAATATAATTGTGAGGGATGGATGAATCAGTTCGATGTAAGCATTTCACATTGTATATCAAATCAGTACACTGAACCCCATAAATACATCAATGTATACAGTTACAATAATAAAAAAAAAAAAAAACTCTATAAAATGAATTAGTAAACTACTACACTATGATGGTCTACTATGCTTCTGATTTTTCATTTTTGGAGACAAAGTCTCGCTCTCTCACCCTGGGTAGAGTGCTATGGTGTCATAGTTCAGAACAACCTCAAACTCTTGGGCTCAAGTGATCCTCCTGCCTCAGCCTCTCAAGTAGCTGGGACCACAGGCACCTGCCACAATCACCAGCTAGTTTTTCCAATTTTAGTAGCAAGGGGGTCTCACTGTTGCTCAGGCTGGTCTCTAATTCAGGAGCCCAGGCAATCCACCCACCCTGGCCTTCCAGAATGCTAGGATTACAGGTATGAACCAGTACAGTGTTTGATGAAAGTGCCAATAAACTTTCAAATAGTCTTTATTTGAGTCATTGATGACTCAAAATTTTTTTACTGTCTGAAAACAAATATCCACATAAGACTGCAAAACCTTAAATTCATCTTTATAGTTTTTAACTATCTTTGAGGAAGGGAGGTCTCTATTACATTGAAAACTTGGCTTGCTACATGAAAAAAATAAAAGAGGCTAACACAGTGTGAACCAAAATAAAATCTTAAGCCCCCCACCCCTTCGGCGACTGACTGACTGGACCCCTGCTTGGCCAAAAGGATCTCTGAAACTGACTTGCTGGCCCATGAGAAAGGAGATCAGACATGTCTCATCATGCCCTCCTCCGCTTCTTAGAGATGTCCTCTGTGACTTATTAACAGGCCTAAAGCTATCCAAGACTTACCTGCAGGTCCTCAATACAACTAACAAACAACAAGAGTAAGTCCAGTGTTTTTTCTCTGATTAACATACTCTTTATCTTAAGCATTCCTTTTCAGTGACTCCAGTCACAAACCCAACTCTTTCAGCCAATAGTCAACTAAGAATTCATTAAACTCACCTATATCCTGTAAGCCCTTGGCTTCTAGATGTCCCAACTTTTAGGGACAAACCAATGTGAAACCACATGTAATGAGAATAGGATGAAATCTGTCAGGCTAGAGCAGACATGACGTCCCTGGTCTCCCATTCTTACAGTTATCTAAATTTGTCTCCCAGCCTAAAGATGCCTATCATGAGTAGTTTAGTAGATTGATTTAGGACAGGGGTTTTCAAACTGTGGCCCGCGTGCCACATGAGGCGGTGTGATTGTATTTGTTCCCATTTTGTTTTTTTACTTCAAAATAAGATATGTGCAGTGTACATAGGAATTTGTTCATAGTTTTTTGTTGTTGTTGTTGTTTTTTAACTATAGTCCTGCCCTCCAACGGTCTGAGGGACAGTGAATTGGCCCCTTGTTTAAAAAGTTTGAGGACACCTGATTTAGGAGATAAATTTTGGAATTGGAATGTTGTAGTAGGTCACTAAGGTATGCTAATTATTATTTGGAATAGAGGTTGGTGTGGTCTTTGCCTTGAACTTTTATGTATGAAACTATAATTTTGAAAATGGAAAAACAGAACAGTCTTTGAGAAGCTATTTCAATGTTCTCCAGAATCCCAGTCTTCTGACAAAGTTTGATGGACCAATCCTCATCTCTGGATAATGGCTGACAGTGACTGTTTACAAATGTATGTTTTCCACGTATTGATTTATGACCTCACCTGTAATCCCTGTCCCCCTAAAATGTATAAAACCAAATTATAACCCCACCACCTCAAGTCCACTTGCTCAAGGCTCCCTGGTTATGGCTCCATGTCATGGTCCTCAAATTCGGCTCTTTAAATGATTTTACAGAGTATGACTTCTTTTCCATTGACAAAAGTTATTGTTTTCATATACCCTCACCTTCCTAAACATGAGCAAGTTGAAAATTCAAAAACTGCAGCAGCCACTGAATTTAGATAATTTTGCTAACACAAGTCTCAAATGATCATGAAGAGAAAAGTAGATGTGACATTATAAATTTTTAAATTTATTTAGTCACATGAGGAAATTTCAAAAACTATATTTTACAGAAGTAAACCTTTACCCTTCTTTCTGCCAAAAAAAAATACTGACCTTCAGAAATGGCTCTTCTTTGTGAATCAAAGAGTTAAAATCATCTCTTTCATTCCCAAATGAATGTCAGTACCATTCAGAGGTGCCATGTTTTATTTAAAACATACTCTTAACTCAGTAACCACTTTGTTCTAATTGGCAAGGCAAAGCCAGGTCCCCAAAGCACACAGCTTGTTATATTCCACTTGGATTACAAAAACACACGATGAAACAAACTGCATCAAAATGTACAAATTAACGGTTTAGACTTATGGGACAGGGTGGTGGAATTAGATTGTAGTATGGTGCAAAATCCACAGGGAGGCTAGGGAACAAATCACTAGTGTCTATATAAACTATACAAGGTTTCCAAATGAGCAACTACACAGAACAGAGGACAGGCTTTTCCATAACTCAACCAAACTGCTAAATAGGGATACAATAACACAAGAGTTTTTCGCACTACCCTGCACACATGTATGAGAGTGAGAGTACCCACAAGAAGGTCTAACAAATGAAACCTCCAGGTTGCACTAACTATGAAACTCATCTTTGCTTTCATGCTGACAATGTGCAAACAGCCTTGCAATTAAATCACACTTTCAACCATTTTTTTAAAAAAATCTTCTCAGAAGCTAAACACAGGAGACTAAATTAGAAATGGTGCTTCAGTATGCTGCACAGAGAGCAAGGTTAATGAGTAAAAAGTTTTATGAACAAGACCAAGAATGATGTTAAGAAATGAAGATCTTACCACCAAAATAAAAAATGTGTTAAATAAAAACACTCCTCCCACCACACATGCAAACTTTTTCCTAAATTAACTACTCTGCCAAGCTTTCAGCACTGTTTTTCTGATTTTCATTGGATGTCTAGAAACAAACTGCAACTAAACTAAAAGAGGGGAAAAAAAAAAAAAAAAACACAGGAAAAACTTACACTCCTAACCTACACAAATACAGGACAATTATTACTGCTACCTCCTCAAAGTACAATTCTAACTAAATTTACTTAAGTCTGATTTTTAAAATACAATCCCATCTAAATCTACTACCTTTGCTCCTAATAACATCAAATGTGGAAAAGATCAGGATCAGAGTTTAAACACCTAAGATCAATCCCAGTTATTCACCCTAAAATTTATTTAATCTTGGGAACATGTCTTAATAATCCATTTGAGCCACAGTTTCTTTACCTGTAAAGATGGTGATATAAAATCATCAATGCTATAAGGATCCAATTAGATCATACTGTACAAAAGAGCTTTAAGATATAAGAGGGCTGCAGGCATCTTGATTATTACTACTTGATTACTGCCTTTTTTAAAAACAGATATAATTATTCATAGTCTTTCTCCATCTTTTTTCACAAACAGTAATTCTTATTCTACTTCAAAGTATCCTTCTTTTGGCATTACTCATTCAAGATCATGTGCTGTTTTTTCCTCGAAATCAGAAATCTTAAGGTACTTAAGATTTTTATATCCCTTATTTAGTCTAAATATTTAAAACAAACCTTTGTTAATTGATTGTTAGCACAGAGTTAGATCTACTTTACACTCTAAGACCCAAGTAAGTCTTTTAAATGATATTAAATTTTATACCACAATAGATCGTATTTTAATCATACATTAATGGCCCCAAAACAATGTCCTATCTCTTTATTGACAATCCTTACTGTGGGACTAAGAGTTAACTACAAGGAGGTAATAATATCCAAGAAAAGCAGCAAGAAGAAACTTCCTTATAATCTAATTCGTGCACAAAAGAAATAACCAGAACAAGAATTTTTGTATAATCAGTAGCTTGGTGGAGGCGAGGCCACTGAAGCACAAAAAAGTCTGGTAGTGCTTTCCTGAGTCTATCTGATAGTTATCCATATTCCCACCAAGCCTAAAGAGAGCCCACAAGCCTGATCATTCTGAAATAGTAGTTTGCATTAGTCTACTGTGAATATGAAGCACAGGGAAGTATTATCAGTTAACTCACACTGCTTTTCATGTCCGAGAGCATTATCTAACTATAAGAAAAGACGACTACCATATTCCAGGTCTAGTTCTCAGAACTAGGGTTCTCCAAGCTTGAGAGAGGCGCACCATCAATAAAAATTTGAGCATATACTTCATTCTTACCTGTTTTTAAAGTACAGTAGAACCTCCAAGGTTGACCACCTCTCTACATTGACCAACTCCTTAAGTTGACCTAATTTTCACAGACAAGTCATCTACCACATACTACGTTGTATTCTATGTATCATTACAGTAAGCCTACAGCAGTTCCTAATGTTCATCATTTCCATATGTTAACCAGTTTGTTATAGTTCTTTGGGTGGTCAACTTACATAAGTCCCACTGTATTTCTATAATGGATTAAATGATGCACCCTGTCCTTGCCCCCACCTACCAAAACATGTCCACTCAGAGCCTGTGAATGTGATCTTATCTGGGGAAAGGTCTTTAAAGATGTAATTAAGTTAGGAATTTCCAGATGATACAAGCCTTAATAACAGTGGGCCCTACATCCAACGGTATTTGTCCCTAGCGGAGACAGAAGAAGAAAAGACAGAGACACACAGGGGAGAAGGCCACGTAACGAGGAAGGCAGAGATGTGTTAGTAACCTAAGGGAGGCTAAGGACTGCCAAAGACTACTGGCAAAACAGAGACAAGGGAAAGCAGGGAATGAATCCTCCCTCAAAGGCTCTAGAACAGTGATTCTCAACCTTCCTAATGCCATGACCCTTTAATACAGTTCCTCATGTTGTGGTGACCCCTGACCATAAAATTATTTTTGTTGCTACTTCATAACTGTAATTTTGCTACGATTATGAATCGTAATGTTAGTATCTGATATGCAGGATGTATTTTCATTGTTACAAAGGGGTTGCGACCCACAGGTTGGTTGAGAACCTGAGAACTGCTACTCTAGAAGAAACCAACCTTGCCAATACCTTAACTTCAGACTTCTGGCCTCTAGAACCTTCAGAGAATAAATTGTTATTGTTTTAAACCAAGTAAGTGGCAATTTGTATGGCAATCCTAGGAAACTAACACAGATACAGTTAAGACTATGTATATTATAAAAATCAATGATAATACTTAAATAAATACTTAAATAAATAAAAGCAAAAATTCCAACATTTTCTCTCTATGCCACAATGGATGATCTTGTGCACCACTATGGAAACCATGACTTCAGACCATCAAGTGGGCAGAAATAAAGGCAAATGATAGGCCAAATTATCTTAAAAGACCCAATAACTACCACATTTCTTTCATTTTTGTCTATAATACTCTATCGAACACATGGTCACAATTTTTTCACTGAAGACCTAAAAAAAGCTACCTTTCTCCTACTTACAGCCCTAAGTATTGCCTCCCATTAAAAAGGAAATAATTATTTTTGACATAATTTTCATAATACCACCTTTGACACACTACTTCATTTATCTTAACTAGCATAATAATTCACCACACAAGTTAAGAATGTGTATTACTAAGACATCAAACTGCTAGAGAATTACTAAGACATCAAACTGCTAGAGATCAGAAAGGGCTACCACTGTTCAGCACTGCTAATCAGCTAAGGGCCTGCTGTCCAATCTTGGTTTCATTTGATAGAGTAAGGAAGCTATACCAAAAAAAACAAGGTTTCTAATACAAAAATAGTTTTTAACATATTCAAGCAAGCATTTAAAAAAATAGAGAATACACGGGGTTCTAACTGTGGTAGAAAAACAGTAATTAGAAACATGTTATGTCCATTAACAAAGGATTAGATAAATAAATTGGGGCATATTATAATGAGGGAACCCAATTAATTTATCAACTAAACAGACACTTCAAGGAGTTCAAAGAGATGCTATTTTCACTGGCACACAAAACATAAACTAGGACTGGATGTTAATTATAATGGAATATTATAGTTAAAAATGAACTAGAGCAACATGTCAACATTAGTTTCTAAAAGTATTGTTTAAAAGAATACCAGTTGGAGATTACTGTTTATATATGTTTTTTAAAAATAGTATCACATATACATAGTACAGTTACTTATGTAAAGAGCCATTCGGAAGAAAAAGCACAAATATAAGGATAAGAACAACAGTGGTTGTCTTTGAGGAGGGAAGATGATGATTGGTGGGAAGAAGACGCTGTAAGATTTCAGTACCCTTTTAATGTTATAAAGGAAAAAGCATAGCATTAATTACTTGTACGTGGGTTTGTGGGTATTTGTTATATTATTCTAAATTGCAAATAACCCGTCCGCCAGACAGTTCCTCACCAATAAGCACACACAATGGTTAAGCAGAACTCAAAAAGCTGAACTGTCCCCTTTTAACAGACACATAACCAATGTGTGTATTATGCCTGAGAAATCTTTCTTGGGGCTTCTTCTTTAAAGAAATCAAAGATTATACAATAGTAATCAAGTTTTTAGAATTATCCTACTCAAACATTTCTTTCTTTTTCTTTCCCCCTACTCAAACATTTCATCCTAAGATAAAATGGGAAAAGGTGAGACCTTGAAATTTTTCAGACTGTGTTCCTCTTACTGTAGATAAGTGATTTTTCAACTGGTGTCCCTCAAAAATTTTAAAAGGCCATTAATAAATTATTTTCAAAAGAAGTTCAAAACACAGTAAATATACTTTTTTTATGACCAACATAATTTAAGTGTGCCACCGAAGTTTAACTATAGGTTCAAGTGTGCTAAGACATTAAAAAAGGTTAAAGAACACTGCTGTAGATCCTTACAATTCAGCTGTAACCTATATTTCTCTTTCAAAAGTGACTGGAATCAGGCTACTCCTACTCTGGCCTATAACGGGATAGAAGCAGAAAAGAAATTAGTTAATTCCAAGCACTAAAGTACAAATTCATAAGTAAATTTTTTAATTTACTTGCTAAGAAATGGGAATTTGTTATCCTCTTCTGGAAATTACTACCACATTCAAGTTACTTTGAAGAAAAATATTAGCATTTTGGCTTGTCTATCATCTCACCCTATGCCCAGCATAGTTGCATCAATTACCTTGGATGTCAACATTTAGATTTCCTATGCTGCAAGCTACAGATAATTTTACTTTGCTTATTACAGAAAGAAACTAGCCATGTCTAGAGTGTATAAATACACTTACTTTTTTAAAATGTATAATTTGTGCAATTACATTAATAATAATTAAATTTGAAAATACAGGCCAATAAAACTAAAATTTAAATCTCTCCAATTACTCCTACATTGAGACAACCAAAATTATAATTTTTCACATATCATTTGCGAGCTTTGTCCCATGCAACTATGTACATATATATTACATGGAGTCCAATTTAAAATATAATACACATGTAACAGAGGTAAAGATATGAAAAAGAACAAATGCTGTCTCTTTAAGCCTCTCCACCCTTTTTGGGAATTAAAAATCAGCATTCTTTTTTCTTTTTAGTTTTTGGCCAGGGCCAGGTTTGAACCCGTCACCTACGGTATATGGGGCCAGCACCCTACTCCTTTGAGCCACAGGTGCTGCCCTAAAACTCAGCATTCTTGCCTGAGGTCAGTAATCAAACAGGTAGGAAAATGCTGTCTTCTAGTATCTTAAACCACAGGAGATGCCTCAACACAATTATAGTGAGGTGCCAGATAAACTCCACCAAAATCACCAACGCCAGTTAAACAAAAATAGCCCAAAGCTATGACATGTGATACTGACAGCACAGGCTGGAGCCCAATCTCTGAAAACCCCTGTCTCAATAAAAAATTTTAAAAAGCACTGTATTTCACCACCCAAACCCAGCATTCTAGGAGGTTGAGATGGGTGGATTGCTTGAGCTCTGGAGTTCGAGACCTGCCTGAGCCCATCTCTAAAAACCAGCAGAGTATGGTGGCAGGCACCTGTAGTCCCAGCTACTCTGGAGGCTGAAACAAGAGAAATCACTTGAGGCTAAGAGTTTGAGGTTGCTGTGGGCTATGATACCGTAGCACTCCACCAAGGGCAACATAGTGAGGTTGTCTTTTTCTTTTCTTTTTTTTTTTTTTAAAGCACTGGGTGGCGCCTATTGCTCACTGGGTAGGTCGCTGGCCACATGCACCAGGGCTGGTGGATTCGAACCCCAGCCCAGACCTGCTAAAACAAAAAAATTGCCAGGCATTGTGGCAGGTGCCTGTAGTCCCAGCTACTTGGGAGGCTGAGGCAAGAGAATCACATGAGCCCAAGAGTTTGAGGTTGTTGTGAGCCATGACGCCATGACTCTCTACCAAGGGCAACAAAGTGAGCGCTGTCTCAATTTAAAAAAAAAGGCACTGTATTTCTGCTAAAAGGATAGGATGATGCTTAGTAGAGATTCTAGTCTGCTACCCTCCTCATTTGCCTGCAAATCAATAAATTTCTCTTTCCTTTTCCTCAAACCACTTGTCCTTGTTCATTCTTCCTTCTCACTAATCCAGGATCAGGGACAAGTACTAAACTTCTCGTAACACACATACTGCTTTGTGGTCTTGTCTTCTCAATTGGTCATTAGTTCATGCCCCTGTATTTAAAAAATGAGGGGAAAATCCCAAACTAATGGCATGTTAAGAGCATAAATCAGGAAACTCCACTATTCAATAATGACTTTTGATTTGCACAGATGATTTGATAGCAGTGAATGAACTTGGTAATTTTCAGATTGGATACAAAGAATGCAACAAGGAGAAAATGAAACCCTACTTTAATCCTTCACTGTTTCACCCTTTAAGTCCTCTCTAAAGTCCATTTTGAATTTAAAACATTAACTATACAACAATATTAAGAAATTATCAATGAAAATTAAATGGTTACTTAGAATTAATAGTTTTGGTCCATCTGACAAAAGCTAGTAACAGAAATATAAGAATTGTAACATTATTTCCTCCAAAGTCAAATACCAGAACCCAGTGTTAAGACTGATCATTTCAATAGGTGCTTGAAAACAGATATGTACGAAAATAAGTACACAGTTGGCTCTAGAGTCATAATAGAACATGCTTCCTTATGACATGTTATTTACCCCAATACACTTCCCTAATAATGGAGGTACAAGGCACAACTAACCATAAAACAAAGGTAAATTTAAGTACTTTTTACTAAGAAATATATATACTTAAAATTTTTAAATGAAACAAATTTATAGAAAATGAAATAACTTCAGAGCAGCGCCTGTAGCTCAGGGGTTGGAGGTGCTGGCCACATACACCAGGGCTAATGGTTAGAACCCAGCCCAGGCCTGCTAAAACAACAACTGCAAAAGCCAGGCATTGTGGCAGGCACCTGCAGTCCCAGCTACTTGGGAGGCTGAGGCAGGAGAATCGCTTTAAGTCCAAGAGTCTGAGGTTGCTGTGAGCTGTGATGCTACATCACTCTAACCAGGGCGACAGATTGAGACTATGTCTCAAAAAGAAAAAGAAAAAGAAAATGAAATAATTTCACTATTACCTTATAACTTAGAAGATGTTTTACCTACATTTTAAATTAATCTTCCACTGACTGAGATCCCTTACACTTTAGTTCTTCTAGTCCTATCCCTTCTGTGTAAACCAATACCATAATGCATTAAAAACAACTCCTTTTTAAAGGAGCTATGCTGTAAAAGGTTAGAAAAAGAAAGCTTCTCTGTGAAAAATTATCTCTTCTTTATCCGATTCTATGTGAATCATGGAATAGCAAGTTTCTAAAAAGTTAGTCTTAAATGTAATAATGTTTAAATAAATGTCTACAATTTTAAAAAATTGCCTACATTGACTTTTCAATGAAGTGCTTTTTTCTTAGTCTATAAATAAGCATATTAGTCAGTGTTTTAAAGATATTATTAAAAATAGATATGTGTCTAAAAGTCCACAAGAGCAACTGGTACTTTGTATGCTAAGCATACATTAAGTTTGTCTTCTGATAAGCATCTGCTATCAGTGGTATTCAAAGAATCTTCCATCCATTGCAATACATGTTCTGGTTTACTGCCTTATAAAATGATATACAGATTATAGCCGCTTCCTGTCACCATATTCCTGTTCTCCAAAGCTAGCATTTCCAAGGTTTGTAGGTAATGAAGATGGTAGCACATGAGTGAAAAAAAATTCTGCTTCTCATAAAACCCTGAAATTAAGGCAAAAAAATAATAAAAAAATAAAATAAATAATCAAAACGTACACCTTCCCCATTTGTGATTATCTTCTTTGGTGTTTCTGCCATCCATACTTTTATTTAGGAGGTAAGCAAAATCATTCTGTGAAAAGTACTGCTATAATAATAGCTAGACTTTTATATGGTAGTACAGGAGGTAATTGTTCATTAGGTACTAAATGTCCCTAAATATCAAAGACTGGTTATCTAAAACATGCAAATTGATAAATTGGGTTGCACTCAGAAAATACCTCCATAGGCAGTATCATTTCTACTTTTGGAAGAGGCAAGACTACTCATTAGATGCTATACTTAATTTTGCGTATGTAGTAGGAGTAGGCTATCAGCTTTAGTTTACACTTTGACATAGAAAATCATGAACCCAAACTAGTCTACAGCTCAAAACTGACAAAGATCATAAGAAATCAACTGGTTAAGCCTTTGACTAAAAACAGCAAGTAAACATCTGTATTTTACAAAGAAAATGAGATTCCAAGATTTTCCAAAGGTATACATCACCAATATGTTGGTTTTCAATTTTTTTTTCTAAATTTACACACACAAATACAAAGAGACAAACTTTTAAATCATATTCCACAGTAATACATGATTTACATCATGACCCATTACATATTATTTTCATTTATATAGGTAAGTCAAATAAAGGTTTCACAAAATACTAACCTTAGGATTTGCAATCTACTCAGACATTTTTCACTCTATTCAATTTTTTAAAATGCCGATAATGACCTATTAAACCGTTTTCTCTACCTACTAACAAGTGACAATATCCACAGTTTGAAAACCTGGATGGAAGGTAGTATTTCAACCAATAAATGTTTATTTGTCATAACTATAAATAATGTCATGAAATTTTGCTGCTTTCCATTGCAGGCATTTACTGATTCTTTTACTAATGTCATATGTAAAACAATATAAAAATGTTTAATGAGGCCAGGCATGGTAGTTAATGCTTGTAGTCCTAGCACTCTTGGAAGCCAAGGCAGGAGGACTGCTTGAGAAGGAGTTTGAGACCAGCCTGAGAAAGAGCAAGACCCCAACTTTATTAAAAACAGAAACATTTGAGGGATTGGGGAGAGGGGAGGAGAGGGGGATAAAAGGTCATGGTATACAGCACACCTCCTGGGGGTGGGACACAATCACAAGAGTGACTTTACCTAGCAAACGCAATCACGTAATCTAATTCTTTGTACCCTCAATGATCCCAAACAAGTAGCAAAAAAAAATAGAAAAACAGGCACACACCTATAGTTCCAGCTACTTGGGAGGCTAAGGCAGGAGGATCACTTGAGCCCAGAAGTCTGAGGTTACAACTATAAGAGGGGGCTCTCCTCAAATGCAAAATTGTAACCTAGTTGTTTATGCCTTCACACCAGGGTACTGTTACCCTAAAATTTAAAAAAATAATAATAAAAGTTTTTAAAAAAATAAGTTTGAGGTCGCTGTGAGCTAGGCTGATACCAGGGCACTCTAGCCTGGGGTAACAGAGCAAGACTCTGTCTCCACCCATCCCACCCCCCCAAAAAAAGTTTAATAAAAGAAAAGGACCTTAGGCTCGGCGCCTATAGCTCAGTGGCTACGGCACCAGCCACATACACCTGAGCTGGCTGGTTCAAATCCAGCCTGGGCCTGCTGAACAACAATGATAACTACAACCAAAAAATAGCTGGGCATTGTGGCGGGCACCTGTTGTCTCAGCTACTTGGGAGGCTGAGGCAAGAGAATCGGTTAAGCCCAAGAGTCTGAAGTTGCTATGAGCTATGATGTCACAGCACTCTACCCAGGGGGACAGCCTGAGACTCTGTCTCAAAAATAAATAAATAAATAAATAAATAAATAAATAAATAAATAAATAAATAATAACTACAAGAAAAGGACCTTAAATGAGGTAGAATATTATCAAGGGGATAGCCAAACCAAAATTAGGCTGAAAGAGATCTTCAGACTAATTTTAATAATTGGAAAGATTCGTGGCAAGATCAACTGATCACATATTTTCAAGTCTGCTTAAATCCCATCTTTTCTATAACTTCCGTAACTTCAGTCTTTTCCTAGCATCTAATAAATTGCAGATCTGTTAAGCAAATCCTTTAGTGATTATATAAAAATAATTAATGCTCTTGACTGGGAAGAATAATTCATCAATCCAAAAGTGGGAGAATCCTTACCCAAACTTCGAGAGGCTTCTGCTCACAGAACAGTCTTAGACTTGAGAGAGAGAGAGAGAGAGATATCACATTTCTAAACAAATGTACAGGTATGATTTAAGGAAGAAAAATCTCAACCATATGAAATGAGGATCAATGGGGAAGGTAGAGAAATAGGAAATAGTAAAGTTTACAGAAATGGAGAAAATATAATGTCATAAGATTAATGACTAAAAAATTACTTCATCCAGATGAGCATTTTATTTCCCTTTTCCTCCAGGGACAAGGAAAGACTTTAACAAAGAGGCAGATTAGCATTTTAAATCCATGCTACCTCAAATCCTAATACTTTAATCAAACACCTCCTGGTCCTCCTCCAGATACTTCCCATATATGTCCTTGTAATTCTGGCTGGCATAGAAAATCTTAGATGATTAAAAATATCTTTAGGTCATACTACACATTCTGTGGAGAAAATATGAACGTTAAAGGGCCTTAAATGAATTCAGCCTTTAAAGATAACAGAGGCAAATAAGAATTCAAAATAAGAGAGTTGCCCAAAAAATATAAAATAAAAATAATACTCTCCCATGTCAAAGAGCTTCCATGCCTCCAGCAAATCCAGCCAGGTTGGGCCCTCTTCTATTACATCATTAAAAATGAATTGTACAATTTCCAATCAGAAATTTAGTTTCTTATAGCTCAAACAAGAAGCAGAACAATTAATGAAAGAATGTGCCTAAACTATTGACACAGTTTTACCATCCTACTGGTAGCTTATTTATGCCAGCAGCAAAAAGGCCTGGAAAGTGAGTGGCAATGAAATCACAAAAGGAGTTTTTCACAGCTCCTTGAGACCTGAACATTTTTCCTTACAAGAAGTTGTCCAAAGCCTAGAAAATGTGGTCAGTTGGTGCAAAGATTGGTAAATACAGTGGATGACAGAGAGTTTCCTAGTCCAGCTTCTGTAGTTTGAACAGCATTGTTTACACATGTGGTAGAGCTTTGTCTTACAAGTGGATTGGCCTGTCTTTATTGACCCATCTCAGAATCTTCATCATTTCATCCCATTGGTTGACCATGTTTCACAAAGCTGTAGTGGATAATACCAGAGCTGGACCATCAAACAGGCATCATTAGCTTTCTTTGATGAATATTCTGGTTTGGACTGTGTTCAGCATTTCATCTTTATCCAACCATTGTGCTGACGGCTTGCGAAAGTCAAAAACAGTCATTTTTCATCATGTAACAATATCGTGTAAAAAAGGTTTACCATTATGTCGTGACAGCAAGGAAGTCTAGCTTTGAGATTATTTCTCTTCTGATGTTTAATTTATGCAGAACCCATCTACACAGCTTCTCTACTTTGCCAATTTCTTTCAAATGTTCCAATATTGTTGAAATACTAACATCAAATCTTGCTGCTAATTCACAGGTAAGGTGAGATGGATTCACTTCCACTACAGAGTTCAGCTCATCATTATCCACCTTGGTCTCAGGTCACCCCATATGACTCATTTTTACAACTAAGATCACCAGAACAGAACATCTCAAACTGTCATCATACTGTACGTTTATTAGCCTTCTCAAATACTTTATTGATATTTCAACCTGTGTGCACTGCAGTGATACTACAACAGAACTCGTATTAAAAAAAAAAACATGATTTTTTTTTACTTATGCGTGCTTTCAAACACTGCTCTAAAAATTCTTTGAAAGATAGATCACAAGCTAAAACATGGGTTGGAAAGAATAAGGATATACCTTCAGAGGAAAACAAGTGTCCAAGTGAAATGTCAAAGATATCAGCTGTCAAACTTAGTATTTAAGGAAATTGGACATTTCATACCTTATAACTTACAACATGATAAGGTCTGACACAGATTTTTTTCATTCTAATACAAAGAAACACTTTTATTTGGTTTACAATTTACCAGTAACAAACATTTCAATGGTTTTTTATTAACTCTTACTTTTTGTATACTTATTTTTCTTCCCTTCTTATTCTATTCCTCTAAACCAAAACAGCCTAGGAATCTTTTATAAAGAAAGGGAAACTATCTGAAGTAATAATGGTTTGGAGGAGGGATGGTATTCTATCACTCAGCAGAATATGTCATCAGTAGCAAAACAATTATCAAAGTTAACCTTCAACTTAACCTACAACCTACTATCGACAAAATTTTAAACATTTTTTTCCTCATTTCACTCAATTTTATGTAAGCAAGTTAAAACAAACTCATTTCCTCATACCATATACTCATTTTGAAAAGAAATCTTGAAAAGCTCTTTGATATCTAGTGATACATAATTAACTGTTTTTAAAGTGATTTTACATCTTTTAAAGTATATTTTATGCTCTATAATATACTTTAAGAAGAGAATTTAAAATCACAGTGGCACTGACCAAAGTAATCTTCTTCTTATCTTGTACAACTCATGCCCCCCTGCAATAATACATTCACTATACTTACCCTGTGTTCACATTGATATGACACCCAAAAAATCTATTTCTAAAGTTCAATGATTTCTTTTCTTTTGAATTTCAAAAAGAACACAAAATTCTGCTTCAGCAAGCAGAATGTTACTAGTCATTCCATGCAACTGCCATAAGGATAGCAGGAGTGTGTAATAAAGAAAAAGACAAAAGGATGAACTTCATGAACTTGAAAATATCCTCTTAATATCTTTAAAGGCAAAAGTGGCAAAGCTTTATAAGAAGTAAACAGGCACAGATCACCAGAAACAATTACCACTACAGAAGGTAAAACTGTAACAAATCCAAAGAAACACAGAGACCATAGCTGAACTCTGACATCACAGGTATTTTTTTAACTTTATTCATAAATCTTTAGGGACATGAGAACATTCTTCATGAGTATTTGATGCAAGCCACCTTCTTCAAAGGTGTCTGACCTTCTCCCAAAGCCATGCTTTACTAAATTACAAGGGGGACCTCTACACAAAGATACAGATACACAATCTAATACAGGTCGAGTAACCCTTATAAAAAATGCTTGGAACCTGAAGTGTTTGGGATTTCTGATTTGTTCAGATTTTGGAACATGTGCATTTTGAATTTTTGGAATTAAGATTCACAACCTATATATATTTTGTTTCTCTGTCACTTTCATTTTTACTATAATCACTCATCAGTCAAGATTAATATTTCTTCATATCTATCATCATAGATATGCAAAGTCAGAGAAGCAGAATACAGTCATTTAACATAGAATAAATATTATAAAAAATGGGGGGGAGCACACCAATATTCTTTTCTTTTAAGAACCTAAACTATTTGAAAGTTTCCAAACTTTGAACAGCCACAGCTGCCAGCTTCTTCCCCAACTCTCCCAATTCCTTTCCATCTAGCTTACACATGAAAGTAAAGGTTTAAACCAGTGTCTTTCAACCTTTTTTAAAATCTCACAGCACACTTGAACCTACAGTTAAACTTCACAGCACACTTAAATTATGTTAATCAAAAAAACCAAGTAAAAAAAAAAATATATCCTTACTGTGCTTTGAGCTTCTTTCAAAAATAATTTAATTAATGATCTTTAAAATTTTTCGTGCCACACTGGTTGAAAATCACTGGTCTAGACCTTACACCATGATGATTATTCCTTGTCCAAATAGCAAAATAAATAGAAGATATAAATAAACAAAGAAACCTCTCTTTGATAAAACTCTAAGCCAGGTTCCCGAGCCCAACACAGTTTCTAACAGCTCAGGGATCCAAACCTAGGATCCAAACCCCTAAACAAAGCATCAGCACCTTAAAGCCCTAGCTGGCCAAAGAATTTACAATGTGTGGGCTCAGTGCCTGTAGCTCAGCAGTTAGGGTGCCAACCACATACACCAGGGCTGGCAGGTTCAAACCCGGTCCTGCCAAACAACAATGACAATTACAACAAAAAAATAGCTGGGTGTTGTGGTAGGCACCTGTAGTCCCAGCTACTTGAGAGGCTGAGGCAAGAGAATCACTTAAGCCCAAGAGTTGGAGGTCATTGTGAGCTGTGATGTGATTGCACTCTATGGAGAGCAACATAGTGAGACTCTGTTTCAAAAAAGAAAGGAATTTACAATTTGTTCTACCCAACAGCCAGAAGATAGGCCCTGACCACCCAACTTAGAGCATTTACTTAAAAAGGGCTTAAAATAGAGAATCCTTCCCTTATGCCTTTGACTTGTACATGTACTTTCTACAATTTGGGATTGTCTTTCTCAAGGACCTGAAGCCATTCCTTGCCATTCCTTTAAAATGTAACCCTCAGAAGGGGATCTTTATTGCCCCAGATTCCTAACCAGCTGACACAATCAGCATTACCTTAACAACTCCTTGTAATTTTTCACTTCTCTGGTTCTACTGAGCCCCACATCACACTACAGCAAGCCCCTTCCTCTTCACCTCTTCCTTTAAAACTACCAGTCATCTCTGTGCAAACTGAAGTTGACTTCACTTCTCTTCCCTATTGCAATAATATATTATTGACTAAAACTGCCTTTTACCACTTTTGTGTTAAAGCTTCATCTTTGACAATATTCATAAAGAAAGTTAAACACATCTTAATTAGTAAAGACTCAGTTACTTTATAAATAAGATCACTGGATATAAAGTTTTTTGGGTTTTGTGGTTGGGGGTGGGTTGTTTTGTTTGTTTCTTTTCTTTTTTTTTTTTTTTTTTTTTTATTTTTTAAAATTAAAAAAATTTTAACTTATCTAAAATACAGTGGCCTCATCACAGCTCACAGCAACCTCAAGCTCCTGGTCTCAAGCGACCCTCCTGCTTTAGCCTCCCAAGTATCTAGGACTACAAGGCCCATGCCAAAACTGCCAGCTAATTTTTCTAGTTTTTGTAGAGACAAGGTCTCACTCTTGGTCAGGCTGGGCTAGAACTCTTGGCCTCAAGTGATCCTCCTGCTTCAGTCTCCCAGGGTGCTAGGATTACAGGCATGAGCCACCAAGCAGTTGGCCATAAAGTTCTTTAAAAAAAAAAACAAAACTCCTAAAAATTTCAACTTTATGAAGCAGTCACAACACAAGAAGTTGACCAATCAGCATTTTGGAGCTGGAAAAGACCCTTGGGAAACATCAAACCCAAATCCTTCATTTTACAAATGATGCATCTAAGGTCCAAAGAGATTAAGTGACTTACCCAAGGTCATTTCAATTAAGGATCTGGTTAGAAGGAGGATAATTCTCTGACTCCAACATTTAAATACTCTTTCTGTTATATTCTCATTGATAAAGCAACATCACCATTAATCATTCGAGTAACGATAAACAGTGACTATAAATTGCCTGACTGAAAATACATTTTTACAATTCCACTGTGCAGTAACAACAGTAAATCAAGAAAAATTTAGTTCAAGTAAACAAGAGATAGGATTTTACTCAGGGAAGTAAAATCTGTACAGTCTCACACAAATATATAAAATAGCACCATGGTGAAGAAAAACTGTTTTTACACACAAGCCAAGAAAACAAAATACCATGCATAAATCCAAGGGAGGATCAATGATTTTAGATAGTATTCAAAACAACCAAAAGAAAAAAATGAAAATACATTTAAAAATCTTTTTCTGCACTTACCAGCAAAGCATTTGGAACAGAGATTCATAGTCTTGCTGGACCTGGGGGCAAAAAAAAAGAAGAGCTAAAAATTCTATTATCACTCTAATAAAAACATAAGATGTCTGAAATGTACACACAGAATTTCCTGGCCAGGCAGCTGAACTAATAAACTAATAACAAGTCCCTAGATAGCTACCCCCCACCAACAAAACAAAAAACACTTTTTTCTTACCCTGTGAGTTAGCCAATGCTATATTTATTTCTTCACCTGTGAGTTAGCTAATGCTTCCTTTATTGTAGTTAGCAGCCTATGCAGCAACAAGTTCAGAACTAATCATAACAGGCCCATAAAGTAGCACATAAGTCAATTTATTCCATATGACTACCACATTCCCTCTGTGCCCACTGGAACACATACCACAAAGTCATCACTGTAACAATGAAAACTTTGTTTGTAAAGAGGTTAAATTTTCTCCTTATTTATCCACACTCATTTATCTCTATAATATCACTTGAATTTTTTTCTTTTTTTTAGAATTATGAGTTTTATGGTTCAGATTTTGGGTTTTTTTTTCTACGTGGCAGCAAGCATGAAAGGTGGAAATGATGGTCTCTTTTGTCTCTTCTGCTCCAATTAAGCTATTCTTATTGAGATCTCCAATGACCCCCAGGTTTCTAAAACTAAGAATAATAGCTATCCAAATACATATATACATAAGTCCCTGGAATTTATAATACTAGAAGTATCTTATTTGGAAAAAAGGTCTTTGTGGATGAACTAAGGATTTTGAGACGAGATTTCCCAGATTATCCAGGCAAGCCCTAAATGACATCACAAATGTTCTTGCTATCATCTACATTGGAAATTAAGTATAGTTTTAAGAGGATGTGAACAAGGGTGCACCATGGGTCCCAAGCTAACAAGGAGTGAACATTTTGCTGTTTGTTTATTGAGACAGAGTCCCACTCTGTCATCCTGGGTGGAGTGCTGTGGCACCATGGTAGCCCACAGCAACCTCGAACTCTTGGGCCTGTGCAATCCTCTTGCCTCAGCCTCCCAAGTAGCTAGGCCTATAGGCACTCACCATAACGCCCAGCTAGTTCTTCTATTTTTAGTAGAGAGGCTGGTTTCAAACTCCTGAGCTCAAGCAATCCACCTATTACAGGCGTGGGATTACAGGCGTGAGCCATCACACACAGCCAACATCACTTGAGCTTTTATCCGGTCTTTGGTCTCATTCTAGTCCTATTTCAAATCCTGGTCACACTGTAACATTGCTATTTTAAAATACTTTCTTCAGATGCTCCCAATCAAATTATTTTTTTGTATCCTTTCATCCATTAATAATAGCTATAATTCACTGAAAACTAATTTAGATGGCCATTTAACACATATTATCTTATTAATTTTCCCAACATCCCTAAGGTGAACACTACCATTGCTTTGCCCCTAAAATGCACTTTAAAAATAATCACATTAACATTTCTGTAACCAGGGAACACCTTGCTATTGGCTACAAATGATGAATAATTTAATGAGGAAATGTTTCCCTCCTCCCTCCTCTGATGTTACTAAACTGAGAGGGTCTTAGAAATCAAAGACGTAGAGCCTCGTCCCCATTAGAGAGGTAAAAGGTAAGGTCTTAGAAATCAAAGATATAGTCTCGTCCCCATTAGAGAGGTAAGCAGCTGGCTCCTAGAAACTGTAAAGGAGTATCTGACCCAGGTGTGGGCTAACTCCAAAGGCCAACCGACAATTCTCTGTTCACAACACAGTACCTGGCACCATACAGCAGCCCAGAGACTACATGGCAGGTAATCAGTAATGACTTCTCTGTTACATTCATCTCATGGCTGTTTCCTTTACTGATCCTCTTCCAAGTGAATGAATTCTTATGGCTCCTTCTTGCAAAAAACCTCCTAGAATACTCTACGCTGGGCAAGCTGACCTACCTATATACTCGAGTATAAGCCGAGTTTTTTCGGCACAAAATTTGCCAAAAAACCCGAACTCGGCACAAATTTTGTGCCGAAAAAATCTCGGCTTATGCTCGGGTATACACGGTATTTGCCTCTCTTTCCACACCAATACCCCTCCTGATAACTGAGCCTTAGACAGAATACCACCCACAAAGAAAATAGGCCAACTTTCTTTTACCTTCTTTACTAAAATTTTACAATTAAAGAAAGCCTCCCTCAGGAAGTATACCCTCACAACTATGACTGTTTTCCCATGTGCTGGAAGCTAAGACCTAACAGTAATTGTCACAGAATGACAAAAGTGAGTGAAGACAGTCATTATTTCTATTTCCCAAAAGAGATGCTATGTCAGCAAGTGAATATTCCTTTAGAATTCTGCTTAATACAAACATATCAAAGGCAATGAGGAAAATTATATATCAATACGTGAATAAAAATGAATAAAAAAGATGTGTTAATGGTGGCATCTAACATTTACTGCAGGCCTATAACATGGTAGGCATAATATCAGATGCCTTCAACCCCATTTACCAATGAGGAAGCAAAGGCCCCAAAAAGGTATATACATGTACATAACTTGCAAAAGCTTTTAGAACTAGTGAAGTGAATTAATCTGGTCTAACTCCAAAGCCTGTGTTCTTGCACCATGCTAAACTAAAGCCTTTGCTCCAATATGGAAGGGTACTGAAGTGACATACGTCAGTCCCAAGCCAGCACTCTGACAGATTGTGAGAATGGTCCCACAACTAAGAATTTAGTTAACTCCCTCCCCAGCCCTCAACACCAATCCAAGATTCCCAGTCATTTCACTTCCTCCCTAAGGAAGAAATAGGAATGACAGGATTCCTTCTTGCAAGATCTCTCCCCAGAGAAGCAGATGCCTTCCTAATGCAGTCACTATCTCATATCCACGTGGTGTCACACATAGCTAGGTATAACTCACTACCACCTCTGCTACTCTAGAATGTGCAGCACAAATCATGGGAAACCTGCAGAGATAGCTGAGAATAGCTCAGACCCAGGGTACAAGTTCTAACATGTTTCACAAAGCTGGTAAGAAAATATAGTATCCAAGCATTTTTTTTCAGAGTCCTCTTGATCTCTCTTCAGATAGTATATATATTTTAAATGCCTACCATACCTACCTATTACCGTATATACTTGAGTATTAGCCGAGTTTTTTTGGCACAAAATTTGTGCCCAAAAAAACCCGAACTCGGCTTATACTCGGGTCATACAGGTTATCTGATTCGGTGTGCGCACACCTAATCAAATGCACGTACGTAGTGTCCAGTCACCTTCTGCTGTCTGCTTGAGGGGGCGGTGCTTCAGCTCAGTTTTAAAGTTGTTGTTGCTAGTTTACAGTTTTTCTTTAGCAACAAATATTGAAAAGCATTTAACCTACTGATTCCTCAATTATTGTAATTGTTTTAGGTATATATTTTTATTTTTGAAATTTACCAGTGGCTGCTGCATTTTCCACCTCAGCTTATACTCGAGTCACTAAGTTTTCCCAGTTTTTAGGGTAAAATTAAGGGGGT
>CAUYPK010100944.1:0-12542 GCA_963574355.1 Loris lydekkerianus | reverse complement strand
GATTTTGTTATGTGGGCTACTCTTACTGGGGTTAGGTGATATCTCAAAGTGGTTTTGATTTACATTTCTCTGATGATTAAGGATAATGAGCTTTTTTTGAATGTGTTTGTAGATTGTGCATATGTCTTCTTTAGAGAAGTTTCTCTTCAAGTCCCTTGCCCACTCTGAGATGGGGTCATGTGTTCTTTCCTTGCTAGTATGTTTGAGTTCTCTGTGGATTCTGGTTATTAGACCTTTATCAGAGGGATAACCTGCAAATATTTTCTCCCATTCTGAGGGCTGTCTGGTTGCTTTACCTACTATTTTCTTGGTTGTGCAGAAGCTTTTCAGTTTGATCAGGTCCCAGTAGTGTATTTTTGATACTGCTCCAATGCCTTGGGAGTCTTCCTCATAAAATATTCACCCAGGCCGATTCCTTTAAGACTTTTCCCTGCACTTTCTTAAAGTATTTTTACAGTTTCATGTCTTAAGTTTAAATCTTTTATCCAGTGAGAGTAAACTGAATAGCTTCTATACAGCTAAGGAAACAACTACTGAAGCAAATAGACAACCTTGAGAATGGGAAGATATTTGCATATCATATCTCAGACACATGCTTGATAACTAGGATCTGCAGAGAACTCATATAAATCAACAACAACAACAAAAAAACCAGCCAACAATTCCATATATCACTAGGAAAGAGACGTGAATAGAACCTTCTTTGAAGAAGACAGACAAATGGCTAACAAACATATGACAAAATGCTCATCATCCCTAATTATCAGAGAATGCAAATCAAAACCACCCCAAGATATCACAGCCATATCACAAAATCTCAAAGCTGCAGATGCTGGCATGGATGTGGAGAGAAGGGAACAGTTTTACACTGCTGATGGGACTGCAAACTAATACAACAGTTTTGGAAGGAAGTATGGAAAATACTCAAAGAATTCAAATTAGACTTCCCATGTGATCCTGCAATCCCTTTACTAAGCATCTACCCAGAAGAAAAAAAATATCATTTTTATCATAAAGACATTTTCAGCAGACTTTATTATAGCTCAATTTACAACCACTAAACTGTGGAAGCAACCTAAATGTCCGCCAATCTAGGAATGGATTAACAAGCTGTGGTATATTATACCACAGAATAGTATTCAGCCATTAAAAGAGATGGAGACTTTACATCTTCTGTTTTAACCTGGATTGAAGTGGAACACATTCTTCTTAGTAAAGCATCACAAGAATAGAGAAGCAAGAATGCAATGTACTCAATTCTAACATGAAAGTAGTAGATAAGCTAATATGTGGGGGGGTGTAAAGGAATGAGAGAGGAGGGAGAGAGAAGGACGGAGAAAGTTGGGGGGTCACAGTGTATGGCACACCCTCTTGGAGGCAGCACACAATTATAAGAGGGACTTTACCTAACATATGGAATCAGTGTAACCTAATTTTTTGTGCCCTCAATAAATCCTAAACAATAATAAAAAAAATTTATGCACAGGGAAATAAAATAAAAGACTCAGAGAAAGGGTTACTTTATTGAAACCCACTTAGGTCTGAAAGCCCTGAAGATAAATATCCTTGAATTTTACCTAGGTAGGCATTCATTTTCATTCTGTGTTTATAGGTCTATAAGAAGCCTTTGTAAAGTCTTTGAGATCTCTTAATAAAATGGAAGGGTCACTCTGAGGTTTCCTTTATGTCTTCATTTACTCTATTTGCTGAAAAATGTTACTCTCTTGATCCACACTTCAAAGTCCCTGTGACTTTTCTGAGCCCCAGTTGTTATTATGCCTTGCCTGTCTTGTGAGAATGAGGTTTCTGTCATTTTTCAACCTGGAACAGGGAACAGAACAGGGTGTTTGCTGTCTGGTGAACTTCAATATGTTTTAGTGAATCTCATCTTTGTTCTTCATGATGGAAAGAATCTCTGAATCTCTCCTCACCAGAACATTCAGCAAAGGATGGCATAAATATACTCTCTAAAGAAGTACATATGTGTCTGAAACATTTAAACCTCCTTTGTGGTCCCCCAAAAATCTTACACACAAAGGGAAAGTTAATTATTTGGTAATAATTGAACATCAAGTAACAAGATGCTCAGAATCCCTACTTAGAGAAATTGGATTTCTATTTTCCCTTAGAAAGAATCCATGAAATAGCATATCCTAGGCACCAATGGCATGTCTAAAAAAATCTATCAGTTCCATTTCCAAGCACACGCCCAGCTCCATCACCATCAGGAGGCACAAATAGCATATTGCTAATGGCAAGTTCAAGCACAGACCTTGCCCCTTTAGCCTAAACTTGCTGACAAGGCATAGACCCTCTAAATAACCATTCTTCCTTCATCGTCAATTAGCTAGGATTAAAATTGTCCCTTCAAAACTAACAAGATCCAGGGATAAACATTTCCTGTTGAGCTAAGACTCCTATAAATCACACCACCAGCTACACAGCACCTGCCGAGAGCCGGGTGTTCCCCCTATTGCAACAGCTCTAGTGAATCACCTCCCCTATCGTCTGGTGATTTTTGTCTTTGGCAGTTACCAGACTTGACTGGAATCACAACCAGAGGACAGAAGAAACTAGTGTGGGGACTCATTTTAATATTTTGCACTTTTTAAGAACTGCACTCAATAAGCAATTGATTGGCTTATCATGAAAGATGATAGGCAAGTGAAAACAATCCTTGTTCTTTTGATGGCAGCTAATTCCAGGGGAGTCTGGCGTAGTGGAAAGAGGGTCCCTGGGGTCTGTGGGCTGCAGACATGAACCTCCACATTTGCCTCTTGTCTCTTCAGGAAGGTACTTAAACTTCCTAAGCCTGAGGTATTAAATTTGTGAAATAAATGTTACATTTCTAATGCTAACTCTGTGAAGGAAAATCCATTTTCTTAGTAGAAATATTTCCTATACTCCCAATACAAATGCATGCATGTGCGTGCACACACACACACACACACACACACACTCCCCCACACTCACTCTGTTTCTATCAGGAAATACTTCCACTGACTGGTTAGAATAAGAGCAGAAATCCCCAGTGACAGTTTTGAGTAACAATAAAAGTGAGTAATCTGCTCAGGACAACGCAGTTAGATGCAAGTTGGCTAACTGCAGAGCTACTGTTTAGCTGATTAAACTGTAAGCAGAGAGCCAGATCTGAGTGCCCTGAGACAAAATGGGAACATGTCTGAGACATGGAGAGGTCATGGGTCAAATTATACAATTTTTTTTTTTTTTTTTTTTTTGGCTAAAAAAAACCTACTTAAATACTCGAAGAGTAAAATACAAATCAAACATAAGAAAAAAAGTCTCTCAGAAGGAAAAAGGGAAAGAACAATCCCCCAACCCTTTTTCTCAGGGCATTTTCTTTAGAAAACTTGTAAATGATTTTCTCTACATTTTAGAGATGTATATAAATCCTTATTTTAAAAAAAGTATATAAAAAAATTGCCAGTTTTACAACTTGGGAGTGTTTTTTCTAGGATCTGGGAACCGCCCCTGAAATGTATTGTCAAGAAGGACTGTGCCCCTAGGGGTAGGAACCAAATTTCTCTCTCAGGTGCCCGGCTCCAAGATGTAAAACTATCCTTTGTCATAAAGATACGAGACAAGTTTTGTTTTTGTTTTTTTCCTCTGGAAAAGGGCAATTAGCAAACACAAACGGCATTCTAATTACCCAATAAATATGGGATAAATTATATGTGACAAATGGTGTTGTCAGGTTCTCCTACTTGAGAACTACTTGAAAACATGATGTACGGGTTGTATCTACTTGGCCATATAAAGGGATGAGATTTCTCTCTCTTTTCCTATCTCTTTTGCAGATTTCTTGTGATGCACATTGCAGTCAGGTATAATGCTTATTCAACAACATCTCTTCTACTTTTGTGAAGAGGTTTTCTAGGTTGACAAGATACTTTGTTTTAAATTATTTCCCCAACACTAGGCAATTGCTAAATTTGAACCTGTGAAATAGGGGTCAGCAAAGTTTTTCTGTACAGACACAAATAGTATGTATTTCAGGAACTGCATGTCACATGGAGTTTAGTAGCATATTTTTCTGTTTTATAGCCCTTTATAAATGTAACATATCCTTAGTTTGTGGCCTTATAATGAGCAGTGAATTTTGCCCTTGGGCCCATAATTTGCCAACTCTAAAGGGCTGAAGAGGTTGTAAAAACCCTGCCCAAGACCTGTGAAGGTCATCTGCAGAGGGTGATGTCATCTTTCAGGGCAACAAACGCACAGACTCAGTCCCTTGTTCACACCCTCAGTCACTACACTTGGGCTCTGCCCCTGTGCCAAGGAGAGAGTGAAGACAGAAGAGAGGTATTCAAAGGCAACACATGCAGTTGATTCTCATTATTCTCAACAATTTTTCTCTATAAAGTTTCTCTATAAAGTTGAATACCAAACTGAGGGAATACTTACCCTCGACCCTCTGAAGGTTTGCTGCTGAAATGAGCTCACAATAGACAGATTAAGAAGGGGGAAGGCATACAAATGTAAAAGCAGACTCATACCAATGCCAATCTGATACCTGACGAGCCCCAGTGGGGCTGACCCCAGAATAACTAGTACTATAATTTAGTGAAAAACATATATATTTTACATATCATTGTATAAGTAACTAACAACACTTTAATCATATTCTCTGCATGTTCTTTTAGTTACATTGTCTTCATTTGATGTGTGGCTGAACATTCTCTGCACACTTTTTTATTATATTTTCTTCTTCTGATGTGTGGCTGGGACAAATGTATTTGCAGCATTCACTGCATGCCTTCATGTATTTCCAGTCTCTCCTACAGGCACAAAAGGTAACCGTGACTTTTTTGTGGTAGCTTTGCACCGCTTGTCTCACAACTCTTTCTTTTGGTTCTGTATAAACCATTTCTTTTGTCTCTGCACCTTGTCCTTGGTTGCACTCTTGTCCACAAAGATTCATTGCATTGCCATTGCTTATTTTTTTGTGGAGACCATGAGCATTTTGAATGAGCCTTCTTATGTTTTCTTCCCAGCGCTGTCATGCAAAATCTTTCAAAAAGTATTTTCTTCCTGATTGTTTCTTCAAATGAAGTTGCAACCAGTGGCTATTTGTTTCCCAAAATATCACATATAAAGTGTATGCTGCAATGTGAATGTTGTTGAAGAAAATTGCCAGGGGCCAATGCCCAGTTCCTCCATGACAGAAATATATTCTCATGCACTTACCAAGTGTGTCAACTCCTGCTTTAGTAGCTTTATAAAAGTGGATTACATCAGGCTTGTTACCCGTCACCTTCATATCTTCATACTGTGTGGAAAGTACTGTAACTACCTTTCCTGTCTTTGGAACATAATTAATGTCACATACAGAAAGAAGGCAAATCTTACTATACCAGATGGAGAGTTTTTCATTGATGCTGGCCCAAGTTCTAGAGGTAAATTCTTTTTATCCCTCAGAATGGTATCAACTGTGGTTATATTCTTTTGAAGCAAGTCAAAAGCCAAAGCGATGGAAGTAAACTTTCTGTCCAGAGTAATATTTCTTTCAGATTGACGGAAGTGACAGTTCTAAACCAGTCTTTTTACAGTCTCAGAGCCACTATTGTACTTTCATGGAAGGTTCTCTATTTACCTGATTATGGCTCTGCAGCAGAACAGTGATTTGTAGAAGAATCACACAAAAGATTCACTGCAATTCCCTACTCCCCAAATTTCATTGGCATATAAAGTCTGAATGGAAAGACACCAATTCCTTATTGACAGACACACTCATGAGGATTATAGTAAACTGAGAGCTATTTATAACCATATCCCAAAGATCTTGAACTGAAGCAAATTTACTATGCTATCTTCGAGCTTCCTGTATTACAGCATCATCAAAATCTAGACATGTCAGTAAGAGTGGAATTCTGTGTGCTGAAAATATAGCAGCATAAACTGGAAAATGCTCTTCACTGATAAGATCTCAGGTATCATTTTTTTTTTTTTTTGGATATTGTCTTTATTTTTTCAACATATACCACAATTTAGAAGAATTCTAATTAGTCCTAATATTTCTTCTTTTATGAAATTGAATTTTGAATGAACATGCCCTTAAATAACTCTTTTACTAGATATAGTTTCTAGTCAAACTAGTATTGATAATTGTATCCACAGTTTCATTATCAATAAATAGTTGGAAAGCATCCAATGGAGTTTTGGGTTCTACTCCCAATCGTCCTCCTGGATGAGTCCTCATAATATTACCCAATTGTCATCTCCCCTGATCCTTTATCAGCTGTGATTTGCATGTGATTCCTGATGGTGCCATCATTTGAGCTGTAGGTTGCTCTATTTTTACAACTGGCCATGGTCTTCATCTCTTAGGCTCCGTATTTTGCCTTTCTTCTTCTCCATTATCATCATTTTTTGCCTTTCTTCCCCATTAGCATCATTTTCTTTTTCCTCTTCGCTCTATTCCTCAGAACAAATAATTTGATCTTCCAGCAGTACGAGTTCTTCTTGCTCATTATCTATACCAAGGAAAATGTCCTCATCATTTCCTTTACAATCTGACACCAACAGTTCTTACTGTCTCAGCTACCAACAAGTTATGTTGCCTCTTCACCATATTTGTGTCTGTATCATGAGAAAAAAAGTAAGTCATTACTTGACATAAATGGACTTACAGAATTATCAGATATTCTGTGTTTTCAGTCAGACATGCCCCGATCTTCGCCAAATAAAAATACACTGACTGCATACTAACTTCACTATGAAAAATTCTTAGAAAAAGAGAGATCATTTAGGCTTTTCCTGGAAAAGAGACTACAGCTTGTTACTGCTGATAAGAAAAATGTTAAGAACTACTAATCCAAAAGCACTGACATGAGAAAGGGTCACAGACCGGGAGTAAGAGTCTAATAACAGAAGTCATAAATGGTGAAACCACAACTCCTGACATAAACAAATAAACAACAGCAAAGTATGGAGAATGAGTGCCTAATCCCTACCACTAGTATGTGACTGTTAATGTGCACATGGACATGGGAGTCCCCCAAAACAAGATACTCAAAGAACAGCCTGATGGTTGGGGCTCAAATATCTTCTTCATCAGAGAGAGGGAAGTGGGGGGCTGTGGGAAATTCTAGAGGGGTAGTAAACAATTTCAGAGTGAATTAATGAGTCCAAACAATAGAAAATAGACCTCAGACAAAATTCCTCTGAGCTCTGGGAGAGCTGAAGACAAGTTATGGAAGGTGAAGGGTAGAACTTTACTGTTATAAAAGGATGTCATTATGCAGATAAAGTGTTCCAGGTTATCTCTCTGAACTGCCCTCAGAAGGACAGATGGAGAGTGTATCTGGGGCTGTTAGTATTTTCTCTTCTCTGATGGTCAATCTTTCCTGGTTATTTTATAAGATTCCTGGGAAGGGAGATTTAAGGCAATTGCATCTCTTCTGGAGTGACTTCTTTAACCAGATAAGAAAACTTCAGAGAAAGTCCATCCTGATGCTTTGGGAAAGAAGGAGGATCAGAGAGATGGGGGAGGAAGGAAGGGGAAGGTCAGAGAGAGATCTTGGTTCTGAGGCCTATTTCTGAGGCTTTTCAATTTTCCTTAATTCAAAGCATTCACCATGCCAAAACACCATATCCCATGTCCAGTGCCCAACATTAACAAACACCAAACTGTTGGTCATAGGAAGAGGTTCTAGTGAGTCCCTGCTATGACATTTTTAACAAACAAATAACACGTAACTTATTTTGTATTTCTGTTTAAAGACACCATATTGAATATAGTGATTATATATAGCATTGATTTATTAATCTTGAACTTACCACCAATAGTACTGTAAATCATGCCTGAAGTTTATCTCACACATGCATTTTTGTGCACAGCTTTCTTTTTCTTTTTCTTTTTTTTTTTTTTTTTTTTTAAATGAAGCTAGGCCAGGCGCAGCGGCTTACGCCTGTAATCCTAGCACTCTGGGAGGCCAAGGCCGGTGGAGTGGATTGCTTGAGCTCACGAGTTCAAGACCAGCCTGAGCAAAAAGTGAGACCCGGTCTCTACTGAAAATAGAAAAACTGAGGCAAGAGGATTGCTTGGGCCCAAGAGTTGGAGGTTGCTGTGAGCTATGACTTCATAGCACTCTATCCAGGGCGACAGCTTGAGACTCCGTCTTAAAAATAAATAAATAAATAAAAGAAGGGTGGCGCCTGTGGCTCAATGAGTAGGGTGCCAGCCCCAGATACCGAGGGTGGTGGGTTCAAACCCAGCCCTGGCCAAACTGCAACAAAAAAATAGCCAGACGTTGTGGCAGGTGCCTGTAGTCCCAACTACTTGGCTGAGGCAAGAGAATTGCCTAAGTCCAAGAGTTGAAGGTTGCTGCAAGCTGTGTGACGCCATGGCACTCTAGCAAGGATGATAAAGTGAGACTCTGTCTCTACAAAAAAAAAAAAAAAGAAAGAAAGAAAAAGAAAAAGAAAAAAAAGAAAATGAAGCTCAGCAGCATAACAACCCAGGGTGTTCAGCTCCACCAGTAAAAGTGTGTGTGTGTGAGAGAGAGAGAGACTATCTGCTGCCTAAGCTACATGTTGAAGCAGTTTGAACTGGCTTGAAAGTGGAGTGCTTGAGAAGTCATGCTTAACACATATCTCTGGAATCTTCCAACAGCTCATCCAATCATTCCATCAGTAACCAGTCCACTTGCTTTCATGATCCAATCCAAATCCCCCAGGAGCCATCCATCAGAGTCACAGCTAGACAGTCCATTCTGTGCCTCTGACCCAATCAAAATCTAGAACCATCCACTGAACCATCAGTCTTTCATCCAATCAGTGATCAGCCATAACCAAGCCAGTCATCTTGTCATCCAATTGAGAATTGAATCCCTTCCCTTCTTTTTCTTTTTCTTTTCCTTTTTTTTTTTTTTTTTTTTTTGACAGTTTTTGGCCGGGCTGGGTTTGAACCTGCCACCTCTGACATATGGGGCCGGCGCCCTACTCCTTTGAGCCACAGGTGCTGCCCAGTGCACAGCTTTCTTACACTTAACAAATACAAGACAGCAGTTCAGCACTATGCTTGAGAGCATTTCAAACATCACCAATAATAAGCACAAAAATATGAAAAACATGGCACTAAATAGATTGTGAAAGGACATTTGTTTTCAATGAGACATAAGAGGTGAAACAAGAAAGCAGAGCATGGCTTTGTTCAACCTCCTCTGGCAATGTGCACACTGGGAAAGTCAAATTTTTTGCCAATCTGTATATGACAGTGAAGGTGCTCCAAGTATTGGTTTTGGGCTTAAAAATAAATTTTATCTAGTAGGTGAATTTGCAAATATAAATAAATTTTAGAAAGTGTGTGAATATGCAGATGTGAAGTTCATAAATTATGAGGATTGACATTATGTGGGGTTTTGAGGGGATGTGAAATATAAAATGTATTTTCTATTTCTTTACAACTATTTATGGAAAATGAATTTATTTCCTAATGCATTCATGCATTTGAGGTGTATACATTTTTTTTTTTTTCTTGAGTGCCTGGATATACTAAGTAGGACCTTCATTTGGGTTTCATTGTCCCTGAAACTTCAGCTTCCCTTCTGAGTTGCTTAGTGTAATCTTAAGAATTAAAACAATTTAATTAAATCTCTGTATATTAATGTCCATTTGGGGATGATTTAGGAGTATGAGTGCCTTTTCATTTAAAAAGTCATAATTTTTGGCTAGGGATATGATATTCACCTGTTACCATATTTAAAATAATATTTTTAACAAGCTTCTACAGGTAGGACATGTTGGTGTTAATTGCCAGTCCTTGCTGGCTACTCAAATATCATCTACATAACCTGTTGATAAGACAAACTGAAGGCAAAGCTTACTTATATGGTAGGCAAATAATGACCTCCCAAAGATATCCACATACTCATCCCTGGAATTTTTGAATATGTTACCTTATATGAAAAGGGAAAATTAAGGTTGCAGATGAACTTAAGGTTGTTAATTAACTCGCTTTGAAAAAGGGAGATTATGCTGGATTATCCAAGTGGTCCTAATCACAAACCCTTAAAAGTGGAAGAGGAAGGAGGAAGAGAAAGAACCAAAAAGATGGCAGCATGAGAAGGTCTCAGCCTCAGTGCTGACTTTGAAGGTGGGAGAAGGGGCCAGGAGCTGAGGAATGCAGCTAGAAAAAGGAAAGAAACAGGAGCCCAGAGCCTTCAGAAAGAAATTCAACCCTGCTGACATTGGAATTTAGGCTAATGAGCCCCATGTTGAACTTCTAATCAACAGAATTTTAAACTAAGAAATCTGTTCAAACCACTAAATTTGTGGTAATTTGTTATAACAGCAACAGGAAACTATTACACCATGATAAGGTTAAGTAGGGCCTTTGCAAATCTTCAACAGCATCGCAGAGGAGAGAAGGAAAGGTCAGAATTTATTGTGAGTTGGGAGTTTGATTTAGGTGAGACTCAGAAGAAAAGGATTTGATTAGAACTGTGTAAGAATCATGATACAATGGTCTAGGTTAGGCGAAAATGGTGAAGTGAGGATTTGCAGGGAGGGATTCAATGACTTTTAAGGTGCAAACTCTGTTGATGCCTTCCCCTGAAGAATTAATGAAATGTTCAGGAAATTCCCATAATGAGCTATCAAATGATTTGGTGGGGGTGGTGGGGATGGTGGGGGGTGGGGGTGTAGAGCAGTCTTGGAAAAGCAAAGGAATGCTAATGAACATGGAAGAGCAAAGTCATGTTAATGTCAACAGTAAGGTGTGGTTTTGGTTTTTAGGGTGAAGGCTAAGGTGAGTTTTAGTTCTCTTGTTTTTTTATTTAGTAACTGATGTTTTATGGAAAAAAATTATAGATGTCAAAACACTGCTTTCTCTGTGTATCAATCTATGACCAAAGGCACGAAAGCAATCTATGTATAATCTGGATAGAGAAAAAAGAAAAAAAAATTTTTTTGAAGCTAAATATGAAGAAAATAAAATATCCTAATGGCCATTTTCATTACTATTATTTTGTTCATTGCTAAAAGTTAAAAGTAAGCAGAAAATAATAATTTTCAATTCTTAAGAAATACTATATTATTAATCACATGCTAATAAGGTAACAGATTTTTATCAATGCACCTTTGAAAAGGACACAAAACAAACGCAATGCCTTGTCATTTTAGTAATTTCCAAACTTCTCTGAACAACAACTGAGAATGTTAATTTTATCATAAACATGACATAACTCTGTAGTTTGATGTGATGTCTTCTGAAGCTGTTTCAATCATGCCTAGAGTTAAATATCAATGCAATACTGCTTTTATAAGCCCTAGGAAACTGGTGTCTTTTTGAACTAGTTTGTAGGCAAAAGTCTTTAAGATATACCAGTTATGTGTATGATAATACAGAATACTCTTGGATAATTTTAAAATCTTCAAGATAATATTAATTTCAACACCAAATAAAATTTATTGTGGTAATATATTTCTTAACAAGAGCAACCTGATGGGTAATAGAAATCAATGCTAATATATAAGAAATGACAATAGTAATAAACATCTGATTCTTTATTAAGCAAATATATTTTCTTACAACTTTACCAATACTCTTTTTGAATCTTCTGAAATGTTTGCTTTTTCTAGAGTCAGTGAAGCAAGTAAAATTTGAATTTAAAAATGAACTAAACTGTGATTTGTGGGACAGATTTTTATTTCCCTACTAACAATGACTTTGGACATAAATGACATATACTACAATATTTGGTAATGAAATTTGAAATATGACTGTGGACATAATTATCAGAATTTATTATAATGAGTCTTTAAAGATAGTAGCATTTTTATTCATGTGTGACATTAAACAAAAATTATGGGAGACCATTGTTTTTGACTGAGCTCCTACACCAGACTAAACCAGAATGGAATCACTCATATAGAATGCCACATAATCAAACAGAAACTTTAAAGAAGCAAATAGATCTTAAAACAGACCAGTATTTCCTCAAAACAGGACATCTAGTCTACCCAAGTCAGCACAAGAAAGAATCCCCTATGCATTAAACTTTACAGAAAAGTAGGCTGAATTAACCTGATGTTAACAGATCTGCTTTATGTCTATTTTTCTCTTTCTTTGTTCACATCTTATAGTACCTATTGTTTTCCCATTGCCCAGGGGAATCTCTCATTCATTTGGCAGAATGGAGGCTGCCCTGATTCATAAATCATGAATAAAATCCAGTTACATCTATAACTAAATTTGTTGTAATTGTGTTTGGCAATCATCATACAAAATCCCCTGTGTACGGGCCTACATGGTTTTTCACCCTACCTTCTTCCCCTGCTACCCTTATTTACCCTTCACCTTTGGGCCCTGTATCCCAAAAAAAAGGTTAGAGGCAGTCAAATCAGGTCGAGGTCCAATATCACTGGCTCATTAACCCAGAATCTATTATTCTTCACTGCCCTCCATAGCACCAATGACGGGTAAGATTCCCAAAGCGGGGACAACCTAAGACAGGATATGGAGAGGCTGCATGGTGGATTACATTCATAGTACCCAAAGACGGGTAAGATCACTCTGC
>CAUYPK010100941.1:0-15019 GCA_963574355.1 Loris lydekkerianus | reverse complement strand
GCCTATACTCTTCAGTGTTCTAATTAGAAAAGGACGCTGGATTTTTTTGAATGCTTTTTCTGCATCTATTGAGAGGATCATATGATCTTTATTTTTGCCTCTGTTAATATGGTGGATAATGTTTATGGACTTGCATATGTTAAACCAGCATTGCATCCCTGGGATGAAACCTCGTTGATCATGATATATGACTTTTGTGATGATAAGCTGTAATCTATTGGCTAGGATTTTGTTGAGAATTTTTGCATCTATATTCATGAGTGAAATTGGTCTGAAATTCTCCTTTTTGGTTGGGTCTTTTCCTGGTTTTGGTATCAGGGTGATGTTTGCTTCATAGAACTTGTTGGGGAAGATTCCTTTTTCCTCAATTTTTTTTGGAATAATTTCTGCAGTACAGGAATAAGCTTTTCTTTGAAGGTTTGATAGCATTCTGGTATGAAGCCATTCGGACCAGGGCATTTTTTTGTTGGAAGATTTTTTATTGTTTCTTTGATCTTAGTGCTTGAAATTGGTCTGTTCAGGAGATCTATTTCTTCTGGGGTAAGTCTAGGGAGAGGGTGTGATTCCAAATATTGATCCATTTTCTTCACATTGTCAAATTTCTGGGCATAGTTTTTTGTAGTATTTAGAGATAATCTCTTTTAGCTCTGTAGCATTTCTTGTTATTTCCCCTTTATCATTTCTGATTGAGGTTACTAGAGATTTTACTTTCCTATTTCTAGTTTGTCTGGCCAAAGATTTATCTATTTTGATTTATTTTTTCAAAAAACCAACTCCTTGTTTTATTAATTTTTTGAATGATTCTTTTGTTTTCAATTTTATTGATCTCTGATTTGATTTTGGATATTTCTTTTCTTCTACTGGGTTTAGGCTTAGATTGTTCTTCTTTTTCCAGTTCCACAAGATGGCTTGTGAGTTTGTCAATGCTCTCTCTTTCTGTTTTTCGAATGTAGCCATCTAAAGCGATAAATTTTCCTGTCAGAACTACTTTTGCAGTATCCCACAGGTTTTGGTAGCTTGTGTCTTTATTATTGTTAAGTTCAAGGAAGTTAATGATTTCCTGTTTTATTTCACCCCACGTCCATCTGTCTATCAAAAGAATGTTATTTAATTTCCATGCCTTTGGGTGGGGTTGGAAGTTTTTGTTGGAGTTGAATTACACCTTTAGTGCCTTGTGGTCTGAGAAGATACAAGGTAAAATTCAGTTCTTTTGATTCTATTGAGGTTTGTTTTGTGTCCTAGGATATGATCAATTTTGGAAAATGTTCCATGGGACGATGAGAAGAATGTATATTCTTTATCTTTGAGATGGAGTGTTCTATATGCATCTACCAAGTACAGTTGTTCTAGGGTCTCGTTTAAATTCCTTATATCTTTGTTTAATTTCTGTTTAGAGGATCTGTCCATCTCTGTAAGAGGAGTGTTAAAGTCACTTGTTATTATGGTGTTATAGGATGTCTTATTGTTCAGACTGAGTAAGGTTTGTTTCAAGGATCTGGGAATATTTAAGTTGGGTGCATAAATATTTAGAATTGAAATGTCTTCTTGTATTTTTCCCTTGACCAATATAAAGTGACCATCTTTGTTTTTTTTGACTTTAGTTGCTTTAAACCCCCTTGTATCTGAAAATAAGATCACAACCCCTCTTTTCTTTTGAATTCCATTTACCAGAAAAATTGTCTTCCAACCCTTAACTCTGAATTTTAATTTGTCTTTTGAAGCTAGGTGTGTTTACTATTGACAGTAGATGGATGGCTTGTGCTTTTTAATTCAGTCAGCCAATGTATGACTTTTCAGTGGGGAATTCAAGCCATTAACATTTATTGAGATAATTGATAAAGTGTGGTAGTGTTCTATTCATCTTATTTTGTGAGAGTCCATTGGTTAGTTTTATCTTTTGCATCAGTGTGGAGGTTAGTTTCTGTCCTTTAATTTCTGAGTTCTTAGTTTGCTATTGATCCATTGTGATGGTTAGTGTGTAGAACAGGTTGAAGTATTTCTGTAGAGCTGGTCTTCTTGTGGCGAATTTCCTCTGTGGTTGCACATCAGTAAATGATTTGAATTTTCTGTCAATTTTAAAGCTTAGCTTCACAGGATATAGAATTCTAGGCTGGGACTTGTTCTGTTTAAGTAGATTTAAGGTAGATGACTATTGTCTTCTTGCTTGAAAAGTTTCATTAGAGAAGTTTGCAGTCACCCTGATGGATTTGCCCCTGTAGGTCAACTGGCGCTTACTCCTGGCAGCTTGAAGAATCTTAACTTTTGTGTTGACGTTGGATAGGTTCATCACAATGTGTCTTGGAGAAGCTCTGTTAGAGTTGAGGTGACCTGGGGTCCGATATCCCTCTGAAAGGAGTGTGTCAGAATCTTTGGTGGTATTTGGAAATTTTTCATTTATAATATTCTTTAGAATGACTTCCATTCCCCTGGGGCATTCTTCTTCCTCTTCTTGGATACCTATCATTCATATGTTTGAATGCTTCATAAAGTCCCATAATTCTGCCAGTGAATGTTCTGCTTTCTCTCTCTTCTTTTCTGCCTCTTTATCTGAGTAATTTCAAGAGCTTTGTACCTGTACCCCTGAGATTCTTTCTTCTGTATAGTCTAATGTGTTGTCGATAACTTCTATCGTATCTTTAAGTTCCCTAATTGATTGCTTCAGTTCCTTCAGCTCTGCTATATCCTTTGTATATTCTTTGTATTTGATTCTTTTTTTGGATTTACTTTTGGTTATTTTGCACTTTATCAGCATTTCCTTCATTGTTTCCATCATTTCCTTCATTGTTTTCATCATCTGTATTCTAAATTCCCTTTCTGTACTTTCTAACATTTCCTTATAGGTGGAATCCTCTGCAGTACCTCACAGTCCCTTGGGGGGTTGCTCTGGACTGGTTTTTCATGTTGCCAGGATGAGTGTTTTCTTTTATGTATTTCCTGGCCCTGGTTTTCCTTTCACTTCCTCTTGCTCTTTAAGTTACTTGCCTCTGTCTTTGGGTTTTGAGGATTCAGCTGCTGGCCAGATTACACCAAACGGACACACACAAGCACTTGCCAGTTCTTCACTGCTTTGTCCCCCTCATGGGGTCGAGAAGTCTCTAGTTGACTCCTTTTATTCCCAAAGGGATGTTTCTGGGCAGATCCCACTAGCCAGAGTTGCCTGGAGTCTTCTCTCCCCTCTCGCACTTTGCCCAGTTGGAAGGAAGCTGTTACTTGGCCGCCAACTTGCTCCTCCCTCCTACTTTACCTCAACATGATATACTTCTGGACATGAAATGGTTCTGGAGAATCCTGTGTTCAACTTAATGTTGTTTGTGCTATTATATGTTTATTTTGCAAAACAAAACTCAAGTTCTACTCCAAAATTGAAAATGCTTCCATCCCTGCCGTGGGGTAGTGTGTGGACCCCTCCTTGTGTGGGATCAGCCAGTGGCTAAAGCTGGTAGTAATCCAGGGACATCCTGTTATAATCCCCGTGTGGCTTGTTAGCTCAATGCATGTCTCTTCTGTATACAGAGGAATTTTTGACTTTGTGGGGAAGCCTGTGATGAAGTCTTTGCTTCACTTGCTCAGCCAGGAAAACTAGCCTCTTAGCCTGCTTGCAGCTAGCAAGGTCATTACAAATTGCAAGCACCTGTTAATAAAGGTCTTAAATAATTAAAAAAAAAGTTGTAAATTTAAATATTTATGGCCACTTTGGCACAAAGAAGCTGGAGTTGTCATTATGTTATGTTCATTTTTTCCTTATGATTTTAAAAGAAATGAAAACATTACTGTGAAAACCACTCTCTTGTGCCAGAACAAAGTCTGTGTGGCTAGGATACCATGTCCTAGCTGGATGCAGTCTCTGCCCACTGAGGTGCTGGTCTCTTCCCCCCCGCCCCCCCCGCGTCTCCCCACAAACATGGACATGCCCATAGTTCCCCTTCATAATCCTAGCACACCTTGGGGCCTTCATTGGGGACACTGGTGCAAGTTGAGGGATGGTCCAGGGCAGGGCATGGCCAGTGCAGTGGTTCAGCTATTTCTGCTACTGGGTTATTTTTGCTGTCAAGAGCAATAGTGCATAGGACCCTCACTTGGGAAGTCTTTAACTGGGATGGCTGCTAAGGTCCCTGCACCCTGAGTTTTTTTCCAAACCAAACTGAGGAGGTCATGACTCAAAGATCCCTCTTGGGGCAGGGTCTGGTTGTGGTGGCTGTGGAGGGCAGCAGATGAGGCCTTGCAGCATGTGCAGGGATGGTCAGGGGTGGGGCAGGGAGGCCACTGGGGCAGGGCTCATGGGACACAAGGTGGTTGCTGTGAGGCAAGCTTTGGCTGGGTGCCGTGGCTCACACCTGTTTGTTCCCATTTGGAAATTGACAGGTCGTGTAGTTTTTCCTTGTCTACCTGTCTTATGAGAGATCCAGTTCCAGTGGCCTGTGACTTTACAAGCTGGTTGTCTGGCCCAGAGCTACTGTCACCCAATGGTCCTTGTCTGACCTCTGCTGCAGAGGTTCATGAGGTTACAGAGAGGTAGCTACGGGGTTGGGGTACCTGTCTGACATCCAGACTGTCAGTTATCAGATGTCACGGAGCCTCTGTGGGTCCAGGTAGAGTTCTTGATAGCTCTCCTCCTTCCCAGGGCTCACCTTCCTTTTCATCAGGTCAGCTCCATCATCATCATCAGCGTGCTCACAGTCACTTAGTCACTGCAGGCTGGGAGGGAGGTGCGGCCATTGGTGACTGCAGCTCATCAACGTCACCATCAAGTAAAGCAGTGGTTCTCAACCGTGGGTCACGACACCTTTGTAACATTGAAAATACATCCTGCATATCAGATATTTACATAACAATTCATAACAGTAGCAAAATTACAGTTATGAAGTAGCAACAAAAATAATTTTATGGTTGAGGGTCATCACAACATGAGGAACTGTATTAAAGGGTTGCAGCACCAGGAAGGTTGAGAACCACTGAAGTAAAGGCTTTTATAATTTTGGCAGTTCACTTTTATTAAGTGCTTACTGTCTAATCCTCTTGAAGCCCTAGGGGGTATATCTGAGTATCACTGCCTTTTTACATATGAGGGGACTGTGGCACAAAGAAGTTAAGTCACTTCCTCAAGTTACTAATGAGCCAGGATTCAAATCCAAGAAGTGATTCTAGGTGTGGGGTTGGCAAACTATGACCTGCAGGACCACCATTTGTTTTGTAAATAAAATGTCATCATAACACAGCCATACTCATTTGTGTAGGAATCGTCACTTGGCCTGCCTGCTATAGCAGAGTCGGGTAGTTGCTACAGAGATTGCATGGCTCAGAGCCTAAAATATTCACCATCTGGCCATCTTACCAAAAGAGCTCCCTGACCCCCTGCTCTGGAGCCCCAGCTCTCAGCCAGCACACAGTGCTTCTTCTCAAGGAAAAATACAATTGCTGAGTTCCTCCAGGGTGCCAGGCACTGGGAGGAAGCTATGCCGTGTGCTCTGGGAGGAGGCAGACAGTAATGATGCACTCATTTTAGTACAAACAGAAGCGCTCTGAAGGAACACTGTGGGCTGCTGAGGAAGCAGAAAACAGCAGCGAGTGCACGGTGAGGGACGGGGATCTGGAAGATTCTCAGTGGAAGTGACACCTGAGCAGCGGAAGGTGGGTGGGGGGAAAGAGAGGCTATTCAAAGCCCAGAAGTAAGCAACAGGCTATCCGGTAAAGGGCCACTCTCCTTTCATATGAGGAAACCGAGGCTTAGGAAGTTTAAGTGTTGGCCGGGTGCGGTGTCTCACACCTGAAATCCCAGCACTCTGGGGGGTCGAGGCCGGTGGATTGCCTGTGCTCATGGGTTGGAGACCAGCCTGAGCAAGAGTGAGACCCCGTCTCCACTAAAAATAGAAAAATTAGCAAGGTAAAGGTCATGCAGAGCGTAGAAACCAGCTTCATTTTATTTTAGACTCTGCGCTGTTCCTCCTCTTCCTGGTCCCTTGGTCTGAAGTCTCGATTCCTCACATATCTGCCCCAGTTGGCATTGTCTTCCCATGATTGCGCAGGCTGATAGGTGCCCATGCGACCCTGCAGTGCAGCCTCAGCACTGTGGACTGGCAGTGGCACAGGTGCTTTCTGGAGCTCTGCCCCCTTATGACCCCAGTTCTCCTGGAGGGTCCCCTCTCAGGCAGTGGCACAGGTGCCCTCTGGAGCTCTGCCCCCTATGTCTCCAGTTCTCCTGGAGGGTCCCCTCTCGGGGCTGCTTTTCATCCCTCTTCATAGGGGGCCATGTGCCCACATTGCTAGAATTCTTAACACTTAACATATCAAGTTATTATTGCATTGTTAAATAAATTTAAATCAGTATGTTTTGGTAGATTGCCCTCTGTGGACCTCTGCTGGGAAACGTGAATGAGTTTCTTACTTGAATACTGATTTCTTCTTGCCCCAGATCATCCCTAGGAAGGGCTGAACGCTGGTGCCTGTGGGGCTGGGTAGGGAGGGTGGTGTTTGCTTCCTGACCTGAAAAACGGTCATTGTTGAGAACAGTTACTAGAAAGTGATCCCCTCCTGAGCAGCAGAGGTGTGACCTAACCTGGCTTTGGAGGTGATTGGGCTCATAACTTACGGGTACAGGGCTTCTTTCTGATATGATGAAAATATTCTAAAATTGATTGTAGCAGCGGCTGCACAACTCTGAATATACTAAACCCAGTAAGTTATATACTTAAAATATACTTTGGTATGTGAATTTTATCTCAAAGCTGTTATTTTGAAAAGTAGAAGCATCACAAGATTTCAGGGGTGCTAACTGGGCAGGAAGCTAGGATGGAGGCCTGCTTTTAGACAGGGGGCCTGTCCATGCTCTTCCAAAGCAGGGCAGTGCCCTGTCAGCTCAAAGCACAAGTGAGGCCACGTGACATGTGTCCAGGCCCATTGAGGCTCTTGACTCTGAAACGGGTCAGAACACACCTCTTCTGGGTGGGAGCTGCTCATGGGATCTCTTTCCAGAAATGATCTTGGAGGCCTGTGGATCTTGTTGGTGGGTACCCCGGCCTGAGATTAGGTGTCTGCTGCCTCCTACCTGAGAAACGTTGGTGAAGTTGCTTTGCATTTGGCCAGCATGCATGTGGATGTGGTTTGTGAATGGGAGGGGATGACAGACATTCAGAATTTATTCACTGTTAAATATTTGTGCTGGAGGAAACTAACCAAGGAAGGTAGACAGACCCTCTGTGGTAGATCAGGTTTCCTATTCATGTGTAATTGACACCAAGACTGAGTAATCCTTTGGGGTGGGGGCTGTCCTGTGCACTGAAGGGCATATAAACAGAGTCTCTCCTCAGGTCAGAAGCACCCTCCCTCCTCCGTGACAACTCAGAGTGTGTCTAGATGTTGTCCTGTGTCCCCTGGGGGTTGAGAAGCTCTAGATGGCAGGGGCAGTTTGTGTCAAGTCTGTGTGGCAGAGGAGCCATGGCAAGCATGTGGGCTGAGAGTGGCCATGAGTGTGAGGTTGTGCAGGTGGTGGGGAGTGGCCTGTGGGGCACGCTGTGGTCTGAGAGTGGCCGTGAGGGTGTGCAGGTGACGGGGAGTGGCCCACGGGGGACGCTGTGGTCTGAGAGTGGCCGTGAGGGTGTGCAGGTGACGGGGAGTGGCCCACGGGGGATGCTGTGGTCTGAGAGTGGCCGTGAGGGTATGCAGGTGACAGGGAGTGGCCTGTGGGGGGACGCTGTGGTCTGAGAGTGGCTGTGAACACAGTCATGTCACAGAGCCCAGGCGAGCACCTCCAGCAGTGAGTAATAAGCAGGAATCTGACCCAAATGCTGCAGCACACCTAAACCCAAGGCTTTTTACTCTTTTGTGATCAGGAAAGATTCCTCTACTCTTCAGTTTCGGGTTCTAAATCTGGGAATGCCAGTGACTGTTGGCACTTGCCAAGGTTCCCCAGGGGAGGGAACTGTACTACTTTTTGGTCCCCCCCTTATCTCCTCCTCCCAGAAATTGCCCTCTGTGAGGTTCTGGTGGGCCTGTCAATCACACAGCCCCCCTTATCTCCCAAAGATGGGCATGTGCCCCAGTGGGGCCACACTTTGGAACTAATGACTGAGGGAGAAAAGCCTCTCTGACCCACTCGGTCCTTGTGCAAAGGAAGGGTGGGCCTTTTCCACTCAGATCCTGATCAGCAAGAAGAACACAAGGAGGAACTTTCCCCGGTCCACTTCCCCGGCAGGAGCCTGAGGACCCTGGGGTAGTGGTTTCCTCACCATAACAAAAGCAGGGGCTAGCTCTGGCCTGTGTGTCTGCAGCACCTCCTGCACACGTATGTCCTGGGCATTCATCGCAGGCCACTCCCCGTTACCTGCATACCTTCACGACCACTCTCAGACCATAGCGTCCCCCACAGGCCACTCCCCGTCACCTGCACACCCTCACGACCACTTTCAGACCACAGTGTCCCCCACAGGCCAATCCCTGTCACCTGCACACCCTCACGACCACTCTCAGATCTCAGCGTCCCCTGCGGGCCACTCTCTGTTACCTGCACACCCTCACGGCCACTCTTATGTCCACAGAGCTGGATTAGAGGGAACATAAATGGGTCAGAATTTGTCTGGAGCCCAGCTCTACCATCCACTAGAGGAGCCATCTTGGCCACTACCTGTCGCTTCTGAGTCTCAGTGTCCTCATCCACCAAATGGGTGTATAGCGGTGTCTCCCACACAGGATTATTGTAGAGATTAAATGAAATAACCCAGGCAAAGTGTTGTTAGAACCCTGCCTAGTAGATATTAAAGGCCCAAAGAATTGTCATTGTTGTTAGTATGATGTTATAAGGAGTTTGATTTTTAACACTGTTTGAGATAGGAAGGACTGATGGTTCTGCAGTTCTCATTTTAAGGAAATGGACACTGATATGCAAAGATGTGAAGTGATTTATAAGAACACACAGTGCAGGGTCAGGAAAGTTTTGTGTGAAGGGCCCCATGGTGAATGCTTTCAGCTTTGTGGACCATATAGTCTCTGTTGCAGCTACTCAACTCTGCTGTTACAGTGTGAAAGCAGTGTTGAAATCAAATAAAATACAGATACAAATGTCTAAGTTTGAAACTTTTTATTTATGAAGCAAGAATTGCCATTCAGGGCATACACACCAGGCCAGTTCTTTGGTGTGTCTGAAGAGCAAAGATAAGTTTAGAGATTTTATAAGGAGACATGTTACCTACTGTTTTACAAGAAAGTTGATTAGAGCCAGCAAAGTTCTGGGGAGCTGGCAAGCTTTGATTGGTGAATGACAGCAGTGGGTAAGACTAGTCTGAGTTGCAGCAGGCAGTTTCAGCAGCTGTTAGATAGAGCTTGTTTCAGGTTACAGGAGGCTGTTTCAGCAGCCAGGATTGCAGAGAATGACAGTCTTGAAGCAATGTCATATACCTTGAGCTCTTTCCCCCCTGGCCTTTCAGGTCTGATTTATTTATTTATTTATTTTTAAATTTTTATTTATTTATTTATTATTATTATTATTTTTATTGTGGAGAAGGGGTGGGGAAAGAAGGCAGGGGAAGAGGTGCGTGACAGGGTCGGGCCAGTGGCATGGTACCACATTGGCTGTATCTAGGTAGAGGCAGTTTCAGGCCGGGCCTTGCTGAGTTGTTGCTCAGGTCTGTTTTAGTTGGGTGTTTAGTTTAGTTGAATGGCCCAGTTTGTATGATCAACTTTCATGGCAGGCACAGATGATATGTGTGAAGACTTCATTTACCAAAACAGGTGGTGGTCAGAGTTTGTGTTTGCTAACTCCTGACGTAGCTGTTAAGTGGCCAAGTGCTGAGTTAGGTCTTGAATCTGTGTCTTCTGGCTCCAAAATTCCAGCCCCATTCCATTCTGTCATGCAGTTTCCTGTGTAACCAAATCAGGGGACGCTCATCTGCCACCCAGCAGCCAAACACCTGCTGCTTTGGGGGCCAGTTCAAGCATTTGGAAGAAGGAAGGGCTTCATTTCCCAGCCTCTGAGATGTCTGTAGACATTTTCTTCGTTAGAATTTGTTTTGAATCTCTTTACTCTTGGGTATGTGTTGCTGCCCCTCTGTTGTTAATAGCTCAGTAGAAGCAAATCTGGGAACATAAAAAAAAGTTATGACTGAGAGCTTCAGGCTCCTGTTAGCTGCCATCTCAGACTCCAAAGAGCGGACTGCTGCTTCCCCTAGTACTACTACAGAGCCTGCTGCTCATGGTGTCTCCTGGGAGGAGGTAGAGCATCTCCTGGGTGCTTCTGAGCTGCAGAAATTATGGTATGGGAGGGTGAGTGGAGTGAAGCCCACCAGGAGAGCAAGTGGCCCACAATTAGCCTCCTAACCACTCAGGGCAAGGAGGAAGCAGTCCCATCTCGGCCAGGTAAGTCGTTTGAGATATCCAGCCCTGACCTCTGCCCAAAGGAAAAGGTGAAAGAATACAGTTGTTTACGCCCATGTTAGCTGTGGGCATATGGCAGGTTGGGAGACTTATTGCTGGGTTTGGCCAACTCTGCCGCAGCATTCGCTCCCTGTTGGCCCAAGCTGGGCTGGAAGAGGAATTACCGATGACAGACAAACTACCATACGTGACATTCACAAACTTTCAAGGCAGCATTTAAACCACTACTAAAGAATTAATTCTCAAAGCTCACTCAAAACCAAAAGGAGTAGGTTTATTTTGCATGTAATAATGCTGTGGTGCTTTATAAATGATGCATAATGGAAAGATTAGGGAGGTTACAGCGTGAGATGAGATCTGTGCTGTGTGGCTTGTTTGAAAGTTGCTAAGCTCTGCCCTTCTCTTAGCACAGTCAAGGAGATTTTGTGTTGGGCAGTTTTGCTCTTTGGATTTTCGAGTAGAGGAAAATGGTTCTATACACTGAAAGTACTATCAATGCTTTTAAAAACCCAGTTCTCTTGTCTCTGAGGTAGGAGGGTTAGTAAAAGCTTAGTGTCCTCTCCTGAGAGGTCTAAGAAATGATAATTATATCATTTACTATTTAGATGATTTCTAAAGGGAGATTGGTTTGAGAATAATTATTTGGGGGATTATTCTGTTTTTAGGATTGATGTTCAAGGATTATCTAAATTGTTAGTAATCTCTTAGTAGGTTGCATTTTACTTCCTCTATTTAAAATTTACAGCAGGCATTGGTCCCCTGTCAGAAGTGGGTCACTACTTGTTAAGGACTGATTATGTCTCCTCAAAATACGTATGTTAAGCCCTGACTCCCACTGTGATTATATTTGGAGATTGGCTTTTAGAGATGTAATTAAAGTTGAACGATGTCATGAAGGTGGGGCTGTATCTGATGGGACTGGCATCTTTCGAAGAGGAGACTACAGGTCTACATGCTGCAGAGAGAAGGTTGTGTGAAGATTCAGGGAAGAGGTGGCCATTGGCCCATTAAGGAGTGAGACCTCCGGAGAAACCACCTCACCACACCTGGGTCTGGGGCTTCGGCCTTCAGAACTATGAGAAGTAACTTTGTTGTTTCAGCCCTGCGGTCTGTGGTGGTGTGTTACGGCAACCCTTGTTGGAACAATATGCTATTAGGAATGTCTTCTCTCCTAGCTCTTGACAGGTACAGGTTCAAATCCTGGCTTTGCTGCTTATCAGCTTGAGTCTTTGGACAAGAATCATATCCCTGGATGTGACATGTTTTGCCATTCTCTTTCTTGTCTACCTAAGAGAGACAGCTATCTGACTAGCTGTAGCCCACAGTCCATGTTGTCTGAGACTTCTTACCTTCCCCATTTGTGGAGTTGCTGATGATGGCCACTCTCATTTAGTTTCATCTGATGAATATTCCTTGGACATGGGGGAGGGAACCCAGGGCAAGAATTGCCAGGGCAGAAGTTACAGATGCTGCCTGCTGTAGAGCAGTGATTTTTAACCAGTGTGCTGTGAAAATTTTTAAAGATCATTAATTCAAGTATTTTTGAAAGATGTGCAAAGCATAGTAAGTATATCCTTTCTTTTTCTTTCTTTCTTTTTTTTTTCACTCTTTTTTAATCAACATAAGTTAAATGTGCTGCGGGAGTTTAACTATTGGTTCAAGTGTGCCACGAGGTTGAAAACTGCTGCTCCAGAGGATGAGGTAGGCAGAGACCCTCTGGGGACGAGCACCTCCTGGTTGCAGGGCACTGCGGCCTGCAGGGCTGATGGCTTCCTCTGGTCCCTCATGGTCAAGCTCCCTTCTTTTTGCCAGGGTCTGTGGGTTTGTGTTGGAAGGGCTCTGGTGCTGGGAGAAGCTGCAAACTGTTAGTAGCAGAAAGAGTTGGGAGGTTTGAGTTGTGCTCATTTGTGATTCACATTGGAGACAGCCATTTCTCTTGGTCCCATGGGGCAAAACCCTTAGTCAGGATGGCAACCAGATCTCTCGAGATTCCACAGACCAGCCAGCCTGTCATCATCTGTTAAGTCAACACAGGACACAAAGGGCTAAATATCCTGAAGGAAAAGGTGTAGTGGTCCTAAAGACAACACAGGACCCCAAATGTTCAAGAAGTTCATCTAATAGACTTTATGTCTTTTTGTTTTGGAGATCAGAGATGAGTGAAAACAGGACCTTCCAATGTATGCACGGGCCTCTCCTTTGCAACGCAGGGGTGGTCACCTTGTCTTGATGGGCCCTGGAATAGTATCCAGGTTTTCAGACAGTTTGTAGAGTTCTGTCTAATGTGAATGGTGTTTCCTCTTCTCTGTATACTTGCACATGTGTCACTCGGCTGGAGCATGTGTGACTAGATGACACACAGACTTCTCTGGAATTCCTGCTCTAATAGTAATATTGTTATTATTCTGAGACTGTTGTATCAATATTGTGGTATAAAGCAAATGAGTCATTATGGCTCATTCTAATTCTCATGTATCCTTGAGACGCTTTTTATAAAGAGAAAAGGATATGCAAATATATTAAACATAAAAGGTTAAGTAAATAGCCCTATAATTTGTTTGAATCGAATTTGAATTTGAAATTTAAGTATAAAATCATGAAGTATTTTTGTGTACATGTGCATGCATGTGTATATGTTTCTGAGGTAGGAGGGTTAGTAAATTGCTTAGTTTCCTTGAGAAGTCTTACAAGAAATTTTATTTATATTTCATTTACTGTTCAGGTGACTTCTAGAGGGGGGATTGATTTGGGAATAATTATTTAAATACAGTTATATGTGTAGATATCTGTAGAGTCTCAGAATAGCAGTAACATGACTACTGCAATATAATTGCTAAGAACAGATAAAGGTGTTGGTAAATACTTGCCCTGTTTTCCTCCCTTCTTAGAAAATCTTCAGTCTGAGTCTCCGTTAAGTGAGCATGTAGCCAATACAGACTTCACTCTTTCCCTTTTCATCCTGGACTGCTTTTAGTTCTGTAGCTTTGTTGGATGCTTTCCGTCAGTTCTCTGTGGCTATTTTGCTAGTTATTTTAGTTATCTCAAGCTTAATCTATGGTAGATTTCTGCAGGAGGGTTTAAGAGGACGGCTGTTTTCAGAGTTGTTACTAGCTTGTGCTCTTCAAACTTGAAAATAAATTTTATTGACCTAAAAATCCTTAGATCAGATTTTCTTGAGCATTTTAAACATGTTGCTACATTTTCTCAAAGCATTGCGGTGAAAGTTGGGTGGAATCTGATTTTCCTTCCCGTGGGAGGCCCTTGTCCAAAGGGTTTCTTCCGTTTCTCCAAAGTTTTCTTGTTCTCACTCAGGGTCAATAGTCTCGGGTAGGTGGTGTGCTCTTTAAGGGAATTTCAAATCTCTTTATTCCAGCAAAGGGTTTTTTTTTTTTTTTTTTTTAAATCATTCTTGGTATTTCTACCTTTGGTTTTCCTGTCCAGCGACTTCTGTTTTCTGTATGTTGGATCATTCACTTGTCTTCAATATTTGTTACTTTCTTGCAAATCTTTTTAGTACATTCCTTATAGTGTTAGGGTGGAAGGCTCAGTAGGTACTTGTGAGATGAGGAAAGAATTTCTCTAGACCAAGATTAGGATAAAAAAGTATAAAATTTATTGTATATTTCTACGAGAAGAGCAGGAATGAGAGTAAAAGGTGGTGGGAAAAGGGCGGGGAGAGCAGGGAGAAGATGTGGCCAAAGAAGAGATTCTCACTCAGGGGCGGACCGAGAGGCTCCCTGCTGTTAGGGGCTGTAAGGTGCTGGGAAAAGCTGAGAAACTTGTATCCACTTCTTTCTTTCTTCTCAGTGGCAGGTGGATAAGAAAAACAGGCTGGGCCAAGAGTCAGAGTTAAGAGTCGGGGGATTATTGCAGGAATGGGGTAGAGATGGCTGAAGCCTGGAGCTCCTTCCCTGTTGTTTACTCAGCAACGCTGTAAAAAACAGATTATCAAAAACAATTGAAAAAGAAAAATTTACATCTCTTTTTTGTCAATACAGTGGTGGCTCATTTTAGAAGTTGTGTAAATAACTCCTGTGGGGGATGCCTATTAGCAAAACAATTTATTAGATCAATCTTTAACTATTATTATCAAGTTGCAGGATTAGGTATTTTCTTGTCATTTTTGCACAAGGCTGGCCCCTTCATTTACATTTTTCAAGACGCTCATATTTTTCACTGCCTGGGTGTTTTAGGTTGGTCTTCATTTGAAATGTTTTCTTTAATTCCATGAGTTTTGTCACCTCCATTGAGGATTTTCTAATTCTGGTGTATAATCTTTCATGTCTTGTATCATTTTTGTATTGTCTTACAACTTGTTTTGCAATCGGAAATTACATTTGTGTGAGTATTTCTGGCATATCTTTCTTATTTAAGATAGAGTCAACTTCTTATGCTCTTTTTTTTCTCGTGAGATTTGATCAGGATACTTCTTGCTTTTCTTTATGTGCAGTTAGGAAATGAAACTTTGAGAGGGAGGTGCGACTGAGGGAGTGGAACTCCCTTTTCTATTTGTTGTCTTGTGTATTCTGGTGTTTGGCATCTCATTTTCTGAGGTTTCCTGGCTGTGTCCGAGCCGCGCCCCCCGGGGGGCGTTGTTTGGGGGGGCTGTCGGTCGCTGTGTGGGAGGCTCCGGGCTCCGCGCGGGGCGGGGGGGTGC